>JAKWJD010001758.1:28465940-28733068 GCA_027705065.1 Solanum peruvianum
GGAACCGGTTGCAATTTTAATATAGAGGTTCGCAATTTGAGGTCGAGAGAAATGTGCATACTCAAAGTTCAATGGAAGAATCGACCGTTTGAAGACGCTACTTGGGAGAAGGAGGCAGATATGCAGAAAAATACCCACATCTGTTTACAGATTCAGGTACTCCTTTCGCCTTGTTTTTCTTTATTTCGATCGTTTGAGGACGAACGATGGGTAAATTGGTATCTATTGTAACGACTGTTTAGTCGTTTTGAGCAGCAGATTTATTTCTGAAAAAATTGGCTGGGACGACGGACACCACGACGGACCGTCATGGGCACGACGCATCGAGGGTGTCTCGTTCCAAAACACTTAGGAATTCTGAAATCTGAGTACAAAATCGACTCTCTGAACTTTGTGACGGACCTGCAGGACGACTGTCACAGCCACGACGAATCATCGTTAGCCCCGTTCAAAAAACACTTCAAACTTTTGAGAATTTGGTACTGGGACGAGTCTCTGAACGTCATGACGTAAGTGCAGACGGACCGTCACAGGTGTACGGGCCGTCACACAAGACTCCTTAGTGAAAAAGAGGAGTTCTAGATGTTGGCGACGACCTGTATGACGGACCGTCGCAGGCACGACGGGCCGTTATAGGTTGCGTAATCCCAGTCGGAGTCGGATTCATTTACACGTTTTAAGGGACGTTTTGGACTATTCTTTTCTTAATTATAAGTTAGAGGTTAATATTAATAAGTCTAATTACTTGGGGGTTAAAAGAGGTAACCCTAAGTTAATTAGTGGGTTTTATGGTCAATCTTTTACACTAATTATATGTTAATTAGGGTAAAAGAAAGAGGGTTTGAATAAAGAAAACAGAAAGAACAAAGAGAAAGAGAGATTGAACGAGAGAGGAGAAAGGACGAGGAATATCAAAGCTTGAGGAATTTGCTTGTTTGAATTCAATTCTTCGGTGGAGGTAGGTTATGGTTTCCATGCTATTCGTAGTAGACTCTTAATAGCGAATGATATGTATTGGTAGTTTTGTAAACCTGTCTATGTGCTTAATTGTATGTTTGCATGAATATGATTATGTGATTTTTTTACAAACAAGCATGATGAAAACAATTGAATCCCAAATCTTGAAAGAAACTTTAATTTACTTTGTTAATGATGATGCCTTGATATAAAAAAGGCTTGATGAATTAAAGTAATGTGATTGATGATGCCTTGGTATAGAGAAGGCTTGATGAACTGATAGATGAGATAGTGGATCGTAGTGTCACGTTCCGACACATATAGGGGATCGGAGTGTCACGTTCCGATACATAGTATTAGTGGACGGGTGTCACGAACCGACACGTAGAATTAGGGATCGGAGTGTCACGTACCGACACATTAGTAGTAGAGGATCGGAGTGTCACGTACCGGCACAAGAGGAAGAAAGATAATGAATCCTGAAAGATGATAATTTACTCAGCATAATGAACTTATCCCAATCCCCAAATGAGTAATGTATTGAGGCTTGAGTCCTCATGGATGAACTTGGGGTATTTATCGATGATTTAATACTTGTTGTTGCTACATGTTGAGTATTGTAGTTGATTTACATTATTATTATAATATACTTGTCCCTATTTTGAATTGGCCGATGATACTTACTCAGTACCCGTTTTTTTGTACTGACCCCTACTTGTTTGTTTCTTTCTTTGTTATTTGTGGAATGCAGCAAACGTTTCGTCATCTTCTTCAACTCAGCAGTAATTCTAGCCAGTCTTCACTACATCGGAAATTCAAGGTGAGCTAATGCGTCTAGCTTGGACTGGATCTTCTTCTTCAAGTCTTGATGCCTTGAACTTCCGGCATGGACTAGCTTTTATTTGTTTTTTTAGCTTCTTAGAGACTTTTTAGTTAGTAATTTGGTCATAGATGTTCTTGTGATGATGACTTCCAGATTTGGGGATAATAATAATAGTTTTGAATTGTTTTTATTAATGAGTTTAAGTCTTCCGCATTATTTTCTATTGATATACATTGAAATGTTAAGGGTTAGATTGGTTGGTTCGCTCACATAGGAGGGTAAGTGTGGGTGCCAGTCGCGGCTCGAGTTTGGGTCGTGACAAAGAACTACATTTTATGCTCACATGGTATCTCATTATGTTGAAATCTTCCGCAACTACACATCTTGGTGTTTAAATTTACTATTTACTTGTTTTTTTCCTTCAACCATATCATGCATATTAATATTGGTTGTATTAACTAACACACAAAAATAATGTTGATTAAAAATCTCTTACAAAAAACAAGCCACTAAAATATTTCAATTATATATACATAATGTATATCAAATTAACATATACATAATGTATATCAAATTAATGTATTGTTCACGCTAGTTGATACTTTATACTAAATTATTACAATAATCATACTAATTGGGAACATGAATACATTTAATTAATAATAAATAAACGAAAAACATACCCTCATAATGCTCGACAAAACAATACTTTTATGGAGCCTAAGATCATATTTTTTTTGTCAGCCCAATTCTAGTTTTTGCAGCCTCCTCATTGTGCTTATGAATCCATCTTTGAACTTTTACCCTCATAAATTCAAGAAGTGAAATCACTGGCAGTCTCCTTGCTATCATGTTAGCATTATTCAATGATTCATTTATGTTTAAAGTCATGGTCCATGTTCACTTTCATTTTGAATAAGCCCTTGACCATTTGCTATAACCGATATCATACAAATAATTTCTTATTCTTGGATATCTCTGGTCTATTCTTTGCATAATCGCCTCAAACTTTTGTCTTGTGTAAGCCTTTGTCATATAAAAAAAATCGTTTCTTCAAATCTTCTGCATTCCTATGGAAGTTCTTCAATACATTACAACATAAGTGCCATATGCAAGCAAAATGTTCAAATTCAAGATGTACTTTTGCAGTTCCTTTTCATACGCTCTCGTTTCGATCTGACATAAAACAAACGTTTTTCCTTACTCCATATGTTTTCCTAAACTATTCAAAGAACTAGGTCCGCAATGCATCATTCTCAGAATCCACTATGGCATAAGCAAGTGAAAGTATATAACCTAATGTACTATTTAAAAAAGAAAGCATCATACAAATTGAAAACACGCTTTATATCATATTTATTATTGGGTATAAGTGTAAAAGTAATGCACTCAAAAAATACAACCTGAATCCATAGTGCTTGCGGTCAACATTGTACCACCATATGAGCCTCTTAAAGCTTCCCCATAATCACTACAATTGGACTACAATACTTGCAACCTCTAATAGATGCTTCTAATGCAACAAATGCATATAAGAATTTATCACATTCCTTCTTTTCTAATTTTAAAACCAATCTAGGATATGTTTGCTCCAATATGTATAGATAACATGAAAGTTTTTCCATTGTTACAATTAATTTTACAATTAGATATCTGAACACTGTAAAACAACAAATATATCAACTGGATACAGAAATGAACAAACTAGAATACCATTTAGATTCAAATTACTCACAGAATGGATATCAATTGGATATACAAAGGACACCAAATGGATACTGGAAATTCAATATGTAAACAAATTGCATGCTAAATTGTTGCATTGGTAAAAATAAAATACAAAATTTAGATCCAAAAAATCCTGAAAGTTTGGCATATGATTCGGCTGGATCTCCAAGCATCAATTTTATCGTTTTTTTACCTCTCTGCAGCTGCATCTATGTCAGCGCAACATCATGCACTTTCAACATATATTCCATTGTATCTTTTGGAGTGTATATGGTAGATGGATCAATAATTAATCCATTATTAAAACAGCTACAATGTCACTTATAACCTGACGCCCTGCATACACTCTATCTCTTATGGGACAAGTGTGTTATGTACTGCACTTTCTGATTTTAAATAACTTTGATTTATTCAAACATGTTATTTAATTTTTGGGTGTGTAGCAATAATTTATGGAAATTAGAGGGAAATAAAGGAACTTGAAAAGTTGAGAACTTGAAGAGTTGGGAACTTGAAAAGTCCTCTTATGCTTTAATGAAAAGACATATGTCCCTCATTGGCAGTGGAAAGAAAAAATATGAGAGTTTAAATATAGAAATGTTCTTATTAATTGTTAAAAGGTTTGGAAAGAGGGACCCCCTCGCATCACCTTCGTCGCTCGCTCGGTTCGGCTTCGACTTTGATTACGACTATGATTTTGACTTTGGGAAATGATCGATCAAGAGAATATTTTTTTGGACAAAATTTATTTTAATTATTTATTTATTTAATTAAATTAATTAAATTAAATTAAATGTCCAAAATATTTTTAGTTAATTAGTTGATAACAGAAACATTTTCAGTTTTTAGTTGAATTAACCAAAATGTTTCAACTTTTTAGTTGATTAACCTGACCCGAAACGGATCCACAGGCAACCCGTTTGATTTAAAAACTTTCCCGTTTTATTTAAACTTCCCATCATTTTTTAAAAAGAATGTTCAGAAAGGTTGCAACTTTCAGGAACAGTCAGTAACATTTGAAAGGTTGCAAACTTTCATTAATGGTTGTGTCGATTCTGAAAGGGTTGCAACCTTACGGAACCTGCTCCTATTGCCTATAAATACCACTCACTCTTCAAAATTTTTCCTTACGAATTTTCTAATTTTTTTCTGCACAAAAAATTTCTTCGTGTACTTTACTGCTGTTGAGTGGTTCGCTGATACCAGAGTTCTTGATATCTATACCCTTGTGATTGAGATCATTTTACACTGGGAGGATATATTCCAAATCAAACCTCGGATTCTAGAGGGGAATAATTTTGTTAAGGGGACACTATGAGTTTAGTGGACTTGATCTTTTTCCTGTTAAATTTTTTCAAAGACTGGTACGTTTTTCAGATTTGAGTTTTTGTGAATTACATTTTTGTTCATATTTCTTACTGGTTTATTTAATTTTGGTTACTTTGTGCTTCTGCAAAATTTATTAGAATTAGTAATTCTAATTCTTTCTAACACAGATTGGCAATAATCTTAAGGAAATTAGTTTATTTTTATTAATCTGTGTTTCTTATGGAGACAAAAATCTTCGTGATTTTATACTCCTTGAAGTCTGCAATTATAATTTATTGCTTACTAAGACTGTATCGACTTTTGTTTATCATAAATGGAAAACAACGGTGTTACAGTGCCTGTTGCTTCACCAACCCGAACTGTTGTACCACAAGCAGAGAAATTGGGTAAATTCACTGGTGTGAATTTCAAAGGATGGCAACAATGGGTATTTTTCTGGCTTACCACTCTTGGTTTGCAGAAATTATTGAAGCATGGAAACATGCAAACTTCCAATGTAAAGGCTACATTTTGGGTGCTTTAGAGGATTACTTATATAATGTCTATAGTGTAATAACAACTTCAAAAGAGTTTTGGGATGCACTTGAGAAGAAATATAAGACAGAAGATGCATGCTTGAAAAAGTTTGTGGATGCAAAGTTTTTAGATTATAAAATGGTAGATAGTAAAACTGTTGGATCACAAGTGCATGAACTTCAACTTATTCTCCATGATCTGATTGCTGAAGATATGGTAGTAAATGACGTTTTTCAAATGGCTGCAATGATCGAGAAGTATCCTCTTTCATGGAATGACTTCAAGAATAACCTAAAGTACAAGCGTAAAGAAATGGAACTTGAAGATCTTGTGATTCGTCTCAAGATTGAGGAAGATAACAAAAACGCCGAAAAGAAGTCTTGTAAGAGTTCAATAATCATTGGAGTTAATATTGTTGAAGAAGCCTCTACCAAAGAATAAAAGAGAAAGAAGTCCATGTAACACTACGAAAATCCAAGACGTGTTCTCGAGCCTAACATAAGTGTCATAAGGTCTAGACACTGTTTTAAGGACCAGTTTGATGAATATAAGTCATTTAGGAAGTCTAGAAATCAAAATGTCCAAGAACATCACGTCTGGAAAGTAGTTCAAGGAGGTACTAGCGTGCCTTAGCCTATTTTGACTAGCTTTTAGAAGTCGGAAAATGATGAAAATTGGTGAAAGAGTGTCTAACATGTGTTTAAGTTGATTCATAGTCGAAACTTCCGGGTAAGACTCCCCAAGGACCAACCAAGGGCCCTTGATCAGGACCCTTGCGTTTGGAGTCAAACACTGCCCGGGCAGTGTGCACCCACGAAAGGGCATCGATGGGGCATGTGTTGATCGACGACGCTTGATGCCATCCATCGACCAACACTTAGCCAATTAATTGAAGGGGCTCTTTTTTTACACTCTCTAAAATCATTGATGGATGTGCAGCATGAAAGGGGGGTTGGTTCGTCGATTGACACACGAGGCGTCGACGGGGTCTCATGGGTGAGTGACCTATTTTTACTGCTTGTTTTTAGTTGGGTTAATTTAATTAAATAGGGGATTAATTAATTTGTTAGGGGTTTAGTGAATCCTAATTAAGTTAATTAACACCCATATAAAGACCCCAACCCCATTAGATTAATCATAATTCATAAAACAAAACTCACTTCCTTCTCTTTTCTTTCTCTCTCTATTGGAAGACACCATTGAAGACCAAGCCAGGGGAGGGTTTTGGGGGATGTAAAGGGATGATTTGACCTTCAATTCTTCATCAAACATTAAGTTATGGGATCTAATTCACCTTTGCACCTCTTTCCTCAAAGGATTCCTTCCAAATTGATTTCCAAAGTTGAGTTTTCAAGTGGGTTTTAATCCAATACGAAATTGATGTTATGAATTGATTTTTTATGATTTATTTTGGATATTATGAATAGATTAACAAGTAATATAACCTTATTATGATATATCTTAATGGTTTGGTATAGTTTTTAGAAGATGACCTTTACCCTTAACCCGAGGTCTTGATCTTGATATGAATTAGGTTGTTTTGGTTCAATTGAGTTGGTTATTGGTTGAATTACTACTAGATGATGTTTAACACTAATCATGAATGAATTAGGGTGATTTTATGTAGTCCTTTCGTGCTAGTTCTTGGGAATTGATCTAGCTTTATAAGTATGTTGTGAATTGACCTAAATATGTTGTCTTAAGCTATGATCTAGTATTGAATTGTGATGTAGTGATTCTTCTAGCCTAGTTCTCATGTTGGTTATGGATTTATGATGATATATATCCAAATCGGGTTGATCGAGGGTTTGTGGTTAGACCTTAACGATCAACTATGATGGAGACTTGGTAAGTCTTATGATCCCTATCATTTACTTCAAATTGTGGTTAATTGTGATTAAGTCAAGATGTTTTATTGGAGTATGTCTTGTATTAGGATTGATAGGGTTGTATGATGTTGGATTTAATGTCTTGATTATGATTGTGAGGTGTTGGCTTAAGATGTAAATGCTTTAAAGATGGTGAATGATTTACCAATGTGACTTATCATGATATGAGAATGTTAATGTGCTAACCTCACCTATATGAATTGTAATGAAAGGAACTCACTCATGCAATTCTTATTGAGCTATGATTATGATGATGTTATACAAGGGTTAGACCCTATGACCTATATGAAGCTATGATTGTAATAAAGACATTAAAGACATTTCAAAAAGGAACTCTAGATTAGAATCGAGTGAACTAGAGTGAGGAGTGTCCCTTCCCACATAGGGGAGGTAGGATCACTAATGTACTCTTGAGATTGGAGACTACAATGCATGTAACATAAAGAGGCCCCAACTGTATCTCCTAGTTCTTGAACTATGTTGCCCTCATAGAAATACTAGATAGTAGATCCATGTAGTTGCTAAGTTCATCTTTTGGTACTACCTTGGCAAGTAGTCCACCTTATTTTGGTGTAGGGTTTCATGATACTGGATTCCATATTAGCTCATGTGGTCTATGTCGGTTAGGGCAAGATGTTCCCAAAAAGTAAAATGAATCAAAGGAATGGACTCTAACTAGGTGGACCTAAGGGGTTTGACTTAGTCTAGGTATGGGTACGAGACTCTACCTAAACATTGCACTAGTTAGCCTTGAATGGAGTCTTAGGAGGATGTTCTTATGTATGAATATGCTTATAATGCTACATGACATGTATATGATGAACTTGCACATTGTTGATACTATATGTTGATTGGTGTCATTTATGAATATGTGATGGTTCATATTGTTAAAAGTATGATTATATGTACTCTTAAATTCTATGCTATGTGAAGTAGAATGTTAGTAATGATTCTTGTTGGGTTACTTGATTGAGTAAGCTTATGGGGCTTTGCTTGGTCATTGTACTTGTTGACTTGATAGGGGTTTATGGTTAATTTTCTTGCTTTGGTTATGTTGAAATGTACTCTATTACATGCTTGTTACTGTTATGACTTGATGATAGAGTTACTTGGCTATGTATTCAACTATATGCTATGCATGTTGACTTGACTAGACTTGATGTTGTTGTTCTTGTAATGTACATGCTTACGGATCAATGAACATGTTCTATTGGTTAGTATGGTCTTGTTAAATATGCATAAAGATTTTTAATGAAAAGTGCATATTTTATGAAATGTCCCTTTTCTTAGCATGATTTCAAAGTATGTATGAATGTAGTCTCATACTTAGTACAAGTGGTGTACTAACTCCATTTCTTACTTTTCCCCAACATTTTAGGTTCCACTCATTGAAGTGCTTTGAACACGACTTGAAGAAGGCTTGGATCTCTTATTCATCCAAGTAGGGTAAGTCCTCACTTTTCGAGGGCGATGCCACTATCTAGCTAATGAAGTTGTTATGAGATTATGACTCTTATGTTTCTTTCCTTTCTATTGAGTACTAAACATTTGGATGACCTAAATCTGGTCTTATTGAATTGATGTATGGGCTAGACCCAATTTGAAATACTCTTAGTAGAAGCTTATGAGATGAGACACTATTATGGCTATATTATATTTTAAATACTTATGTGCAATAAAAGTAGAAGACTAAGTAATCTCCTATACGAAGGGTCTGTGTATACTCGATATATATATATATATATATATATATATATATATATATATTTGTGTGTGTGTGTTTGTGTAAGTAGAGGCCTATGTAAACCTCCGAGTAGATGTAATTAAAAGTTTTAAATTTTCCGCTAAATTTGACCTATGAATGTAATGATGTAAGCTAAGGGGCTAGACTTAGCCTCAAAGGGGATGACAGCGCCAGTTATGTCTAGGGAATATTCCCAGATGTGACAAACTTGGAATCAGAGCATGAGATTAAATATTATTGTGTGATGTCTCTCTCAACCATATTTATGTAGGTTCATATTCATAATTGTGAAGTGCGCCACACTTATGAATAGGAATCTATATGATGCTTAGGAAACCCTCACTTTTTTTGAAATATAATATCGTGACTTTAGAGTGCTAACTCTATATGATTTTGCATCTAATCATCTTATTGTGATTATAGGCAATGAATACTCGAAGGAATGCGGCACATAGATTTGAAGAAAAGATTGCATATGCAGGAGTTCCTCCTCTCGAGGAAGATGTGAATGATCATCAAGCCCCGGTGAATCCTCCTCTTCTGATGGACGAGAACATAAGGGACGCTCTCTTCCGAATGTCCCAAGCCATTACTACCCAAGCACAAACTGTCACTACTTAAGCCCAAGCCCTGACGACCAAAGCTTATTGGGAGGTTGTACCCCAAGCTCATCAATAAGTTGCTATCATGGCATCCCGTCTAAGGGACTTCACTAGGAGGAACCTTCCTACTTTTTATGGGTCCAAGGTTGAAGAAGACCCCCAAGCGTTCGTCGGTGAAATCTACAATATCATCTATGCTATGGGGTTGTCTACTAATGAGAAGGTCGAGTTATCCATCTATCAACTCAAGGATGTGGCTCAAGAATGGTACGCCCAATGGAGGGACAATAGGACTTCAAGAGGTGGACCCGTGACGTGGGAAGTGTTCAAGAAGGATCTTCTTGATCGGTTCTTTCCTAGGGAGAAGAGAGAAGCTAAAGTAGTGCAGTTCAACAACCTTAGCCAAGGAGGTATGAGTGTTTATGAATACTCCTAGAAATTCACTAAATTGTCAAAATATGCTCTCTTTTTTTAATTCCTGATCCTAGAGAAGAAATGAGTCATTTTGTGATGGGGGTGTTGGATTGTAACACCCCGTAGCCAAAACAGACAAAAAACCAACTTTATAGAAAAAAATCTACAGGTGCAACCAACGGTGGCATCGACGGATCGTAGCCTGACACATGGTCCGTCCTGCACATGGGATCAGAAACTCCCAAAAATTTTAGCCCAGAAAAATTGGTTATGTCTTGGACAACGGACGGACTTACGGTCCGTAGGTCAGACGATGATTCATAGTCCGTGACCGTCGATCAAGACTCCCTAGATTATTGGGTTAAGTCTTGGATGACGGACGGACTTATGGTCCGTAGGTCAGACGATGGTCCGTAGTTAGTGACCGTCGATCAAGACTCCATTCACCAACTCTCTAACAAAAGCTACAGATGACCAGCTTGGTCCGTAGGTGGAAAATTTGCAGACAGTTAAAGGGAAATATAGTTTGATCAACTTCAAATAGTCATAAATCTTAGCACAAAATGAATTAAGTGTCCTATGACCTACCCTCAGATAGATAATTGAATTATCTTTCCATAGCCAGCAATCTTGCTAAAATCAAACTTCCGAGTAAAACGTTATGCCCATTTTAGTAAAGGCATGTCGAACAGGCCTAGTCGACGGACCCAACGACGGGGCGTCGGTTAGACGACGCACCGTCAGTCCTGGCCGTGGTTTGGTCCAATAACAACTTTCTCAGGGGTCTTTTTGACCTTTGTCACTTCGTTTAAACCTTAAAGTACGTCATTTTGACCCTAAATAATCAGATTTTAGTTAGTTTAAGCCTAGAAATATAATTAAAACATATCTAAGTCAAATCATTAAATCAAAAATTAGAAAAATTAGAAGCAAGAAAGGAGAAAAAGCTCAAGAACCCTAGTTCAAGAATAAAGAAAGTTTCCAGCAGTTCCAGCACAGAAATCGAAGTGTTTCTTCGTGAATTTCATCACCAGGTATGTGGGATTTTACTAGTGGGTTCCTTTCACCCATTGGGTCCCTAGTTTTCAGTTAGATTTTTCATTCTCTTATCATGATTAAACCTAGGGTTTCTAGAACATTGTTAGAACTTCATAAATTTACTAAATATATGTTCCAAATCAGATTATCATGTTAAACTCAAATTATTGCATGAATTTCAGAACCCTAGCTTTGTATTTCTTTAGTTCTTGAATTACACATGCTAGGGCAGATATTTTAGACACTTCAAATATACATGACTTAGTTATAAATGCATAATTGCCAGATTTATTTTTGCATTCTCAGTTTACTGTTCAGTTTCGAGCTATACAGTATTTACAAAAACTAAGACGTAATCAGTTAATTTACAAAATTCATTGGGAGTAGCATAATACTGAGTTGGACTAGGGTTCAGCGCACCCAATTAGTTCCAAAACTACTAGCCAAGTAGGAATGCAGCAACCAACATGCCTTTATACCTTTGGCAGTGTATATTGGGTCCTCTCGATGGCGCGTATACATCAAACTCCACATTTAGATCATGTTCACAAGCTTTCTCACTTGGGAGTTTTCCTTATGAGCATATCAGACAATAGTGTAATAGTTTAGAATGGGGCAGAATCATCTTTTGTAGTGGAGGTTAAGGAAAAGAAAGACAGTTTACCAATCTTGCTTGAACTTAAGGGTGCAGCCCATAATCAGAGAGTGGAGGTTTTCTCCCAAGGGGGAGATAGTGTACTTCGCTACCAGGGTAGATTGTGTGTTCCTGATGTGGGCGAGTTGAGACATCATATTCTTGAAGAAGCCCATAACTCTAGGTATTCTATTGAGTCATCATATTCTTGAAGAAGCCCATAACTCTAGGTATTCTATTCATCCAGGTGCTACTAATATGTATCGCAATCTACGAGAAGTCTATTGGTGGAATGCCATGAAGAGGGATATAGCAGATTTTGTGAGTTAGTGTCCCAATTGCCAACAAGTCAAGGTAAAATATTAGATTCCATGAGGTATGACTCAAGAGATCGATATTCCCACTTGGAAGTGGAATGTGATCAATATGGACTTCATCACAGTATTACGTCGTACTTGCACACAACATGACTCAATTTGGGTGATAGTTGATAGGATGACTAAGTCTTCTCGCTTATGGCGGTCAAGACTACAGATTCGGCAATGGACTATGCCAGACTTTACAGTAATGAAATTGTGAGGTTGCATGGGGTTCTTTTGTCTGTCATATCAGATAGAGGTCCTCAGTGTACCTTTCAATTCTGGAAGTCATTTCAGAAAGGTCTTGGTACTCAAGTTAACCTTAGTACAACATTTCATCCACAGACGGATGGCAGGCAGGGTGTACCATTTAGACCTTAGAGGATATGTTGAGAGCTTGTGTGATCGATTTCAAAGGTAGTTGGGATTATCACCTTCCCTTTATCGAGTTTGCTTACAATAATAGCTATGATTCCAGCATTCAGGTGACCCCTTATGAGGCTTTATATGGACGTAGATGTAGATCTCCTGTTGATTGGTTTGAAGTAGGTGAAGCAGCTTTGATAGGGCTAGACTCAGACCTTTATTCTATGGAGAAACTGCAACTCATTATAGATAGACTTAAGATAGCCCAAAGACGTCAGAAATCTTATGCAGATGTAAGGAGAAGGGAACTAGAGTTCCAAGTTGATGATTGGGTTTTTCTGAAGGTCTCACCTATGAAAGGGGTGATGAGATTTGGAAAGAAAGGAAAGCTTAGTCCTATATATGTAGGCCCTTACAAGATCTTGAAAAGGGTTGTCAAAGTGGCATATGAGTTAGAGTTGCCAGCAAAATTAGCAGCAGTGCATCCGGTCTTCCACATCTCACTCTTGAAGAAGTGTGTGGGTGACCCAGCCTCTATAGTACCATTAGAGAGTGTGGCGGTGAAAGATAGTCTTTCTTATGAGGATGTACCAGTTGAGATTCTTCACCGTCAGGTTAGAAGGTTGAGAAATAATGAAGTTGCTTCAGTCAAGGTTTTGAGGAGGAGTCAGTCCATAGAGGGAGCTACTTGGGAAGCAGAAGCAGTCATGAAAGCCAAGTATCCTCACCTCTTTCCTTCCAATTCCACCCCACCTTGAGGTAATATTTCTTCTTCAGTTTCCAATCATTCATGTGTGAATTCAATCTTAGAATCACGTTCCCTCAATTTGTACTTGCATTTTCAGCGTATTAACATGTTATCAGAACTCGATTCAGTTAGAAACTCAAATCTCATTGTTTAGTAGTAGGGTTTGCAACTCTCTCCCTCTAGTTCATCTAGTTTAGTATTCATTCGAGGAGAATGTTCCCAAGGGGGAGATAAATGTAACACCCCATAGCCAAAACAGACCAAAAACCAGCTTTAAAAAAAAATCTGCATGTGCAACCAACGGTGGCATCGACGGACCGTAGTTTGACCCACGGTCCGTCCTGCACAACCGTCGATTGGATCAGAAACTCCCAAAAATTTCAGTCCAGAAAAATTGGTTAAGTCTTGGACGACAGAAGGACTTCTGGTCCGTAGGTCAAACGACGGTCCGTAGTTCGTGACCGTCGATCAACACTCCCCAAAAAAATTAGTTAAGTCCTGGACGACAGATGGACTTACAGTCCGTAGGTAAGACGACGGTCCATAGTCCGCGACCATCGATCAGGATTCCATTAACCCACTCTCTGACAAGAGCTACGGATGACCAGCACGGTCCGTAGGTGGAAAATTTGCAGACAATTATGGGGGAATGCAGTTGGTTCAACTTCAAATGGTCAAAACTCTTAGCAGAATATGAATTAGGTGTCCCATGACCAACCCACGTATGGATAATTGAATTATCTTTCCATATCCACCAACCTTGCTAAGATCAGACCTTTGAGTAAAAAGTTATTCCCATTTTAGTAAAGACCTATCGAACAAGACCAGTCGACGGACCTAACGACGGGGCGTCGGTCAGACGACGAACTGTCAGTCCTGGCCGTCGTTTGGTCTGAAAACAACTTTCCTAGGGGTCTTTTTTACCTTTCCCACTTAGTTTAAACCTTAAATTACGTCATTTTGACCCTAAATAATCAGATTTTAGTCAGTTTAAGCCTAGAAACATAATTAAAACATATCTTAGTCAAATCATTAAATCAAAAGTTAGAAACATTAGAAGCAAGAAAGGAGAAAAAGCTCAAGAACCCTAGTTCAAGAACGAAGCAAGTTTCCAGCCCAAAATTCTAAGTGTTATTCGTGAATTTCATCACCAGGTATGTGGGATTTCACTGTGGGTTGCTTTAACCCATTGGGTCCCTAGTTCTTAGTCAGATTCTTGATTTTTTTATCATGATTAAACCTAGGGTTTTTAGAACTTTGTTAGAACTTCATAAATTTATTAAACAGATGTTCCAAATCAGATTATCATGTTATTACTCAGATTATCTCGTGAATTTTAGAACCCTAGATTTGTATTTTTTTTTAGTTCTTGAATTACACATGCTAGGTCAGATAAGTCTGACACTTCAGATATACATGACTTAGTTATAAATGCATAATTTCCAGATTAATTGTTGCATTCTCAGTTTGCATATTCAGTTTCGAGCTATATAGTATTTACAGAAACTCAAACATAATTAGGTAATTTACAAAATTCATTGGGAGTAGCATAATGCCGAGTTGGACTAGGGTTCATCGTACCCAGTTAGTCCCAAAACTACTAGCCAAGTAGGTTGTAAGTCCCCTCTGTGGGAAATCAGTGTAGTCATCACGCCAGCATGCCTTTATACCTTTGGCATGGTATATTGGATCCTCTCGATGGGGCGTATTCGTCGAACTCCACATTTAGCTCATGTGGTTTTATTATCGGTTATTAGTAGCTCTTACAGATCAGTCAGACTCTCTGCATTGACCATTTATCAGTATATTCAGTATTCAGTTTTAGCATGTTTTAAATTGGTCATTGCATCTAATTAGCTCAGAATTCAATTTATGATGTCAGATTATTATACTTACTTTTATGCTTGTTTGGTTATGTTTTATTTCATCTTTAAATCTATCCTAAATGCTCAGTACCTTTCAAGTACTGACACATATGTGCACTACATATTCTCATGATGTAGGTTCAGGTTCTCATCATCCATATTACGCATAGATCGATTTCCAATCTCCAGTTCAGCAAATTCGGTGGTCAGTAATCATCTTCGAGGACAACAATTATGAGTTTCATTTCAATCTTTACTCACTTTAGTTTATGTTTTTGCTAGATTTAGCTGGGGCTTGTCCCAGTATTTCTAGTACAGTTTAAAGGCTTATTTCAGACATAGTTATATTCAGCTTAGTATTGAGTTAATATCTCCTTTGTATTAAACTCATTATTTTCAAATATCTCAGTTATAGAATATGGGTATTCCCCATCTTTTCTGATTTAATTATGATTTAACTTCCACATCACTTTATTATCTTTAGTATGCTCACGATCATGCCAGCAGGATTAGTTTGGGATCACTTGTGGTCCTAGGTTCCTTGTCCTAGCTCAGGGCGTGACATGGATGATTAGCAAGAGGAGTGTCATTCAGCTATGTTACATGACAACATGAATATTTCTCGTCTTATGTTTCATTCCCAACATGTAGAAGAGAAGGTCTTAGAGGAAGAGTAGAGACGCTAAGAGGGCAAGATTTTATGATGGAGGTTCTTCAAAGAATAGGCTTGAGATACAAGACAAGCCTAGGTTTAAAAAACATATTTCTAATAAAGTTCCTTCCAAGTTTCCTAAGGCTAGGGATTATAGGGTGTCTAAACCTAAGCCTAAAAAGGGAAAGGGTACTAGTTCACCAATTGAAAATCCAACTTGTGGAAAGTGTGGCAAGAAACACTATGGTGATTGCCTTAAGGAAACGGATAATTATTTTGGTTGTGGTATAAGTGGGCACAAGGTTAGTTAGGGATTGCCCCAAGTGAGCGGTCAAGATAAGGGTAGTGGTCAAGCTCAAGCAAGTAGTTCAAATGAGGCTCCTAAAAAGAACTGTTTATATGCTCTCGGCTCTAGGGGTGAGCAAGAGATTCTCCAAACGTGGTGACCGGTATGTTGAAAGTCTTCTCTATTGATGTATATGCCTGACTTTATCCCGGGTTTACTTTATCATTTGTTACCCCTCTAATGGCTAAAAAGTTTGACATTTTGCCTTATATATTGCATGAACCTTTTATAGTGTCTACCCAAGTGGGTGAGTCGGTTGTTTCAAAGAAGGTGTATAGAAATTGTCTAATAATGTTGCCCAATAGAGTTTCTTATGTTGAGTTAGTAGAACTTGATATGCTTGATTTTGATGTCATTTTGGGTATGGATTGGTTGAATGCTTGTTTTGCCTCTATAGATTGTAGAACTAGGGTGGTGAAGTTTAACTTTCCACCCGTTATAGAGTGGAAGGGGGGAAATTCTATTACTAGAGGTCGTATCATCTCTTGTTTGAAAGCATGCAAAATGATCTCAAAAGGGTGTTTATATCATATAGTAAGAGTCCAAGATTTAGACTCCGAAATTCCTCCCATTGGGTCGGTCCCCATAGTGAGCGATTTTAAGAGGTCTTTTCTACTAATTATCCCGGTATTCTTCCCGAATGGGAAATCATCATTTTGGTATTGACTTGTTACCGGATACAAATCCCATTTCAATTCCTCCTTACCGGATGGCTCCCACCGAATTGAAAGAGTTGAAACAGTCTCAACTAATGGATTTACTAGACAAAGGTTTCATTTGACCTAGTATTTGTCCATAAAGTTCTCCAGTTTTGATTGTGAAGAACAAGAATGGGTCCCTTAGAATGTGCATCGATTACCGCAAACTCAATAAAGTCACAATCAAGAACAAGTATCCTCTCCCTCGGATTGACGACTAATATGATCAACTCCAAGGGGCAAGTTATGTTTCTAAGACGGACTAGATTGGGGTATCACCAACTTAGGGTGAGAGGTGAGGATATACCAAAGACGAAATTTCAGACTAGATATTGTCACTATGAGTTCTTAGTGATGTCCTTTGATCTCACGAATGCCCCAGTAGCGTTTATGGATCTCATGAATAGGGTATTTAGAGTTTACCTAGATTCATTTGTCATTGCTTCATTGATGACATCTTGGTATATTCAAAAAATAAGGGTGATCGCATGAACCATATGAGTCTGGTATTGCAAGTGCTTAAGGAGAATCAATTGTTTTCCATGTATAACAAATGTGAGTTTTGGATAAGGTCGGTGGATTTCTTGGTCATATCATCTCTAGTGAGGGAGTTGAGGTTGATCGAAGGAAGACCGAAGTGGTCAATAATTGGCCTAGACCATTGACTCCAATTGACATTAGGAGTTTCTTGGGTTTAACGGGTTAATATTGGAGGTTTGTGAATGGTTTTGCGTCCATTGCATCTCCCTTGACTACTTTGATCCAAAAGAGTAAGAAATTTGAGTGGTAGGAGGCATGTGAGAGAAACTTCCAAATCTTGAAAGATTGGCTTACTTTCGCTCAGTTGTTGACTTTACCGGAGGGTACAAAGGGTTTCGTTGTGTATTGTGATACATCCTGAGTGGGTTTAAGGTATGTGCTTATGCAACATGGGAAAGTAGTAGCCTATGCTTCTAGGAAACTTAAGGTTCATGAGAGAAATTATCCACCTCATGACCTTGAATTAGCGGCTGTGGTATTAGCCTTGAAAATATAGAGGCATTACTTGTATGGTGTCCATGTCGATGTATATATCGACCACAAGATTCTCCAATATGTGTTTACCCAAGAAGTTGAATATCCAACAAACAAGGTGGTTAGAATTGTTGGAATATTACAACATGAGTGTTCTCTATCACCCTAACAAGGACAATGTTGTTGCAGATGCTCTAATTTGTTTATCCATGGGTAGGGTGTCTCATACAGATAAAACCAAGAAAAACCTAGTGAATGATGTTCATAGGTTGGCTAGATTGGGTGTTAGGCTGGAAGATTCTCCAAATGGTGGTTTCATGGTCCATCATAACTCCGAGTCATCATTAGTAGTTGAGGTGAAGTCCAAACAATACCTTGATCAGTTATTGATGGAGTTGAAGGTATCAGTTCTTAGTAATCTTAATGAGTCATTCTCCTTAGGGGGATGGTGTTTTGAGGTATCAAGAAAGATTGTGTTGTTCCCAATGTAGATGGGTTGAGGAACTGGATCGAAGCCCATGGGCCCCATTACTCCATTCATCCTCTTAGAAAAAATGTATTATGACCTTAGGGAAGTATTTTGGTGGGAAGGTTTGAAAAAGGACATAGCAGAGTTTGTTGCTAAGTGTCCAAATTGCAAATGAAGGCCGAACACCAAAAGTTCGATGGCTTACTACAAAAAATCCAAGTTCCTACTTGGAAGTGGGAAGACATCAATATGGATTTTTTAGTAGGGTTGCCTTGGACTCAAAAGCAATATGACTCTATATGGGTGATTGTGGATGCGTTGACCAAGTCCGCTAACTTTATCTCCGTCAAGTCTACTTATTTGGCGAAAGATTTTGCATGGATCTTCATAGATGAGATTGTGTGTTTCCATGATTCTGTTATCCATCATATCGGACATGGGTGCACATTTACATCTAGGTTTTGGAGGTCATTCCAAAAAAGGTTGGGTACCAAGGTGAAGGAAAGCACTGCTTTTCATCCCCAAACGGATGGTCAAGCGGAGCGTACTATTCAAACCCTTGAAGATATGCTTAGAGCTTGTATTACCGATTTCAAGGGAAATTGGGACAAGCATTTGCCTTTGGTGGAGTTTGTTTACAATAATATTTTTCATTCATCCATATCCATGGATCCTTATATGGTAGGATGTTTAGGTTTCCCATTGGATGGTTTGAAGTGGGTGAGCCTTCGCTTCTTGGTCCCGATTTGATTTATAAGACTTTGCAAAGGTTCATACCATAAGGAACCGGTTGCAAACAACCTATAGTGGGCAAAAGTCTTATGTCAATCATAGGAGAATAAATTTAGAGTTTGAAGAAGGTGATAAGGTGTATTTAAAAATTTTGCCTATGAAAGGGGTGGTTAGATTTTGCAAATGGGAAGTTGAGTCTTGTTATGTGGGTCACTATGAAATCTTGCAAAAATTTGGTAAAGTTTCCTATGAATTGAAACTTCTTAGTGAATTGGGTTCGATTCATCCGGTTTTCCATGTTTCCATGCTTAAGAAGTGCATCGGTGATCCCGAGTTCATTCTTCCTATTGTGGGTCTTGGTGTGAAATATACTCTCTTAAAAGGAAGTTTCAGTTCAAATTCTTCATAGGCAAGTAAAGAAATTAAAGAATAAAGAGGTGGCTTCCGTAAAGGTGTTATGGAAGAATCACCTAGTTGAGTGTGCAACATGGGAGGCCCAGACCGACATGAAGGCCATTTATCCTCATCTATTTGATAACTAAGATTAGTAGTTCTTACTAATAATGAATATAATTATTAAAATTGAAGTTGTTTTGATTTTTAGTGAAGTTTTGCAAAAGGTGCATTTTTTATGTCATTACAGTGAATGTGCATTTTGACTTGAAAAATTTGTATTTTTGCTTGTTTTGAGTTATGTTGTGCATTTTGATATGGTGAGTCTTTATGAAATGATATGTAGCATGTTGATAAGTTGAACTTTTGCATAGTAGACTCATAAATTCTATGTTGAGCTCTTGTTGCTGTGAGAAGTATATTTCCTCATAATGTAATGTTGAGCCATATGTGTGGTAATTGAAGTTTTGAATTGCCTTGTGTAAGTGATATGGTTGATGTTGTTATGAATTGATTGTTGGTTGGGCTTCTAGTCTTGATTCTATTCCTTCCTTCTAAAAGACTTTTAGTGTCATTCAGGGACGAATGTTCCTAGGAGGGGGGGGGGGGGATAATGTAACACTTCAAAAATCCAAGACTGTTCTAGATACTAACATAAGTTTAATAAGGTCTATACACTGTTTTAAGGTCCATTTTAATGAATATAAGTCATTTAGGAAGTCTAGAAACCAAAACGTCCAAGAACGTCCATGATGTCCGGAAAGTAGTTCAAGGAGGTCCTAGCATGCCTTAGCCTATTTTGACTAGCTTTTAGAAGTCAGAAAATTATGAAAATTGGTAGAAGGGTGTCTAACATGTTTTTAAGTTTGATTCACAGTTGAAACGTTTGAGTACGATTCCCCAAGGACCAACCAAGGGACCTTGAGGAGGACCCTTGTGTTTGGAGTCACTAGGCATGTGTTGATCGACATGGCATCGATGCCATCCATTGAACCAAAACTTGGCGAATTAATTGAAGGATATCTTTTGCAAACTCTCTGAACTCATCGACGAATGTGCATCACAGAAGGCGGGTTGGTCCATCGATTGACACACGAGGGGTTGCCGGGGTCTCATGGGTGAGTGACCTATTTTTACTGCTCGTTTTTAGTTGGGTTCATTTAATTAAATACTGTACTTATTATTATATAGGGGTTTATGGAAGCCTAATTAATTTAATTAAGACCTTATATAAAGACCCCAACCCCATTAGATTAATCATGACTCACAAAACAAAACTCTCTTCCTTCTCTCTTCTTTCTCTCTCTATTAGAAGACGCCATTGAAGACCAAGCTAGGGGACGATGTTGGGGGATGTAAAGGGAAGATTTCCCCATAAATTCTTCATCAAACATTAAGGTATGTGATCTAATTCATCTTTGAGACCACTTTCCTCAATGGCTCATTCAAAATTGATTTCCAAAGTTGAGTTTTCAAGTGGGTTTTCATCTAATACGAAATTGATGTTATGAATTGATTTGTTTATGATTTATTTTTGATATTATAAAAATACTAACATGTAGCCTAACCTTATTATGATATATCTTGATGGTTTGGTCTAGTTTGTTCTTGATATAAATTAGGTTGTATTGGTTCAATTGACTTGATTGTTGGTTGAATTACTACTAGATGATGATTTTACAGTAATCATGAATAAATTAGGGTGATTTGTAGTCTTTTCATGTTAGTTCTTGAGAATTGATCTTGGTTAAGAAGTATGTTGTTAATTGACCTAAGTATCTTGACTCAAGCTATGATATAGTATAGAGTTGTGATGTAATGATTCTTCTAGACTTGTTATCATGTTGGTTGTGGATTTATGATAATGTATACCCAAATTGGGTTGAATCGAGGATTTGTGGTAATAACTTGATGATGAACTATGAAGGAAACTTGGTAAGTTTTATGATCCCTATCCTTTACTTCAAATGGTTGTTAATTGTGATTAAGTCAAGATGTTGTATTGGAGTATGACTTGTATTAGGATTGATAGGGCGGTATGATGTTGGATTGAATTATCTTAATTATGATTGTGAGGTGTTCGCCTAAGATGTAAATGTTATAAGGATGGTGAATGATTTACCAATGTGCCTTATAATGATATGAGAATGTTAATGTGCTAACCTCACCTATATGAATTGTAATGAAAGGACAATACTCATGCAATTATTATTGAGCTATGATGATGATGATTTTATACAAGGGTTACACCCTATGACCTACATTAAGTTATGATGGTTAGTAAAGACATTTCAAAAAGGGACTCTAGATTAGCACCGAGTGAACTAGAGTGAGGAGTTTCCCTTCCCACATAAGGGAGGTAGGATCAGTAATTAATCTTGAGATTGGAGACTACAATGCATGTAGCATAAAGAGGGTCCCAACTATATCTCCTAGTTCTTGAACTCTGTTGCCCCCATATGAATACTAGCTAGTGTATCCACGTAGTTGCTATGTTCATGTTTTGTACTACCTTGGCAAGTAGTCCGCCTTCTTTTGGTGTAGGATTTCATGACACCGGATTCCACATTATCTCATGTGGTCTATGTCGGTTAGGTTAAGATGTTCCCAAAAAGTAAAATGAATTAAAGGAATGGACTCTAACTAGGAGGACCTAAGGGGTTTAGCTTAGTCTATTTAGGGGTATGAGACTCTACCTAAACATTGCACTAGTTAGAATTGAAGGGAGTCTTAGGAGGATGTTCTTATGTATGAATATGCTTATAATGTTATATGACATGTATTGGGTGAACTTGCACATTTTTTATACTATGTGTTGATTGGTGTCACTTATGAATATGTGATGGTTTATATTGTTAAAGTATGAAGATACGTACTCTTAAATGCTACGCTATGTGAAGTAGGATGTTAGTAATGATTCTTGTTGGGTCACTTGATTGAGTAAGGTTATGAGACTTTACTTGGTCTTTGTACTTGTTGACTTTATAGGGGTTTATGGTTAATTGTCTTGCTTTGGTTATGTTGAAATGTACTCTATTACATGCTTGTTGCTATTATGACTTAATGATAGAGTTACTTGGCTATGTATTCAACTATATGCTATGCATGTTGACTTGACTAGACTTGATGTTGTTGTTCTTGTAATGTACATGCTTATGGATTAATGAACATGTTCTATTGGTTAGTATGGTCTTGTTGAATATGCATAAAGGTTTTTAATGAAAAGTGCATACTTTATGAAAGTCCCGTTTCTTAGATGATTTCAAAGTATGTGTGCATATGGTCTCATACTTAGTACAAGTGTTGTACTATCTAGCTAATGGAGTTGTTATGATATCAAGACTCTTATGTTTCTTTCCTTTCTGTTTACTACTAAACATTTATATGACCTATATGTCGTCTTATTGAATTGATGTATGGGCTAGGCCCAACTTGATATACTCTTAGTAGATGGTTATGAGATGAGACGACTATTATGACTATGCTATATTTTAAATATTTATGTGCAATAAAAGTAGAAGACTAAGTAATCATCCTATACGAAGGGTATGTGTATACTCGATATATATACATACATATATATATATATATATATATATATATATATATATATATATATAAATGTAATGATGTAAGCTAAGGGGATAGTCTTGGTCCTCAAAGAGGCCGCCGATGTCGGTTACGTCAAGGGTTATTCTTGGATGTGGCAGTCTAACCGGCAGAAGTCAAAACATGCCAAGAAGAAATTCAAAGGCAACTGTTACAACTGTGGTAAGGCTGGTCATGGGTCTTCTGATTGTCATGCTCCAAGAAAGGACAAAGACAAAGGCAAAGACAAAAGTCAAGCAAACATCGTGAAAGAGATAGAAGATGCAGATGACTTGTGTGAAATGATATTGGAGTGTAACTTAGTTGAAATCCCAAAGAGTGGTTTCTCGACTCAGGTGTCACTCGACATATTTTTTCTGTTAAAGAAGCCTTTGCAACATACACTCTTTCTAAGTACGATTAAGATTTGTTTATGGGAAATACAACAACAGCAAGGATTGCAGGAACTGGAATAGTAATGTTGAAAATGACATCCGGCAAGGTGTTGACTTTGAACAGTGTTCTGCATGTCCCTACTATTAGGAAGAATTTAGTTTCTACTGCAGTACTCATTAAGAACGAGTTTTAGTTTTTCCTAGTTAGTGATAAAGTTGTAATAAGTAAGAATAAGAAGTTCATAGGAAAGGGCTACCTCAATGAGGGTTTTTTCAAACTTATTGGAGTCAAATGATTTATGGCATGCCCGTTTGAGACATGTAAATTACAAAGACTTGCGAAAATTGGTTACTCTAGAAGTGTTGCCTAATTTTAAATGCGATATATCAAAATGTGAAATTTTTGTGGAAAGTAAGTTTGTTAAACATGCTTATAAGTCTATCGAAAGAAATTCTAAAACTTTAGACTTAATTCACACAGATATATGCGGTATGAAGTCCACGCCATCTCGTGGTGCAAAAAAGTATTTTAACTTTTATTGAGGACTATACTCGATTTTGTTATGTATATTTTCTTATAGTAAGGATGAAGCAATTGATGCTTTTAAGCAATAAAAAAATGAAGTGGAGAACCAATTGAATCTAAATATAACAATGATTCGGAGTGATAGGGGTGGAGAATATGAACCTTCTTTTGCAGAGATATGTTTGGAATATAGTATTATTCATCAAACTACTGCACCCTAACACCAAAGTCAAATGGTTTGGCGGAATGGAAGAATAGAACATTCAGAAAATGATGAATGCTTTGATGATCAATTCTGGTTCACTGCGAAACCTTTGGGGGGAAGCCATCCTTACGGCTATAAGATACTCAATAGGGTACCCTACAAAAAAACACAATCCATATGATTCCATATGGTTGTGGAAAGGAAGGAAACTCAACTTGAAATATTTCGAAGTGCGGGAGTTTTTATCTAATGTAGAGGATTCTTTACCTAATAGAGTAAAAATTGGACCCAAAATAGTGGATTGTGTATTTATTGGATATGTTGTGAACAGTAAGGCCTGCCGGTTTTTGATTTACAAATCTGATAATCTTGAGATCATTGTAATATAATAATTAAGTCAGATAACACAAAGTTTGTTGAACACATTTATCCGTATAAAACTGAATGTGAGTCGACAAGTGAAAGACCTAAACGAACACAAAAAGAATCAACGGAAAATACAATAACTAGTGAAGATCCTAGGCGTAGTACTCGCCAACGAAAACCTCTTCTTTCGGACCAAATTTTATGGCTCTGTTGCTTGAAAATGAGCCTCAAATATTTAAAGTAGCTATGTCTTCGTCTGAGTCAACTTATTGGAAAGAAGCAGTCAATAGTGATATCGGATCAATTTGAAGTAATCACACTTGAGAATTGGCTGATCTTCCTCCAGAAAATAAACCTTTAGGATCAAAGTGGATTAAAAGAAAATGAAACCTGATGGGACTATTGAAAAATATAAGTCTAGAGTGGTAGTCAAAGGATATACACAAAAGAAAGGACTGGACTACTTTGACACATACTCTCCAGTAACAAGGATAACATCAATAAGGATGTTAATAGCACTAGCTGCAGTGCATGATCTTAAAATCCACCAAATGGATGTAAAGACAACCTTCTTAAATTTAGAATTGGAGGAAGAAATTTACATGGAACAACCTTAAGGGTTTGTAGTTCTTGGTAAAGAAGAGAAAGTGTGTGGACTTGTGAAGTCACTTCATGGACTCAAACAAGCACCCAAACAATGACATGCTAAATTTGACCAAACAATGTTGGCAAATGGATTCAAGATTAACGAATGTGATAAATGTGGTTACATTTAAAATGTTATGAATCATGAAGTCATTTTTTATTTATATGTTGATAACATGTTAATAATGAGTAAAGACATTGATGACATAAATGCTACTAAGCGCATGCTGTCCAACAAGTTCGATATGAAGGAATTAGAATTTGCTGATTTGATCATAGGGGAAAGAATTATCAAAACTCCCTAGGGACTAGCATTATCTCAATCTCATTATATTGAAAGAGTATCAGATAAATTCAAGTACTTGAATTTCAATGTTGTCAAAACTCCAATTGATTTAAGTTATACATTTCAAAAGAATAAAGGTTAAAGTGACTCTCAATTCGAATATGACAGAGTGTTGGGTAGTTCAATGTATATTATGAATTGTACGCAACCATATATAGCATGTGCTATTAGCAAACTGAGTCGGTTCACTAGTAATCCGTATCAAACTCACTGGATGGCAATGAAGCATGTGTTCAGGTATCTAAAATATACACAACACTATGTTTTGCATAATAACAAATATCCTGTTGTGATTGAAGGATACAGTGATGCAAATTGGATCACTGAGTCAAATGAAGTAAAATCCAAAAGTGGTTATGTATTTATACTTGGTGGATGAGCAGTCTCTTCGAAATCATCTAAACAGACATGTATTGCTCGCTCCACAATGAAATCTGAATTCATTGCTTTGGATTAGGTTGGTGAAGAATCTGAATCGCTCTGAAATTTCTTAGAGGATATTCCATTCTGGCCCAAACCTGTTGGACCTATTTGCATACATTGCGAAAGTCAAGCAACAATAAGTAAGGCAGGGAGCGTTATGTACAACGGTTAGTCTCGTCATATATGACAGAGACATACACTGTAAGACAACTGTTCTCTAGTGGATTTATCATAATTGACTATGTAAAGTCAAGCGATAATGTGTCAGATCCG
This sequence comes from Solanum peruvianum, assembly GCA_027705065.1. NCBI lineage: Eukaryota > Viridiplantae > Streptophyta > Magnoliopsida > Solanales > Solanaceae > Solanum > Solanum peruvianum. The sequence goes on from JAKWJD010001758.1 coordinate 28,492,024, forward strand.
CTTATAGAAGGCCTAGTGATAGAGGCAGTTGAAAGATCATCTAAGGAATGGGTTTACGTCTTAGGACAAGTCAGCATGACGATAACTCTATTTAGCAGACTGGAGATCCCAAGAGCTAGATTCAAGGAGAAAAACAAAATTTTTGCTGATGGTTCGATATTGTCAATTAACTCAATCCATTCTCATGATGAAGACAATGTTCAGGAACAAGGTTACGAATTTAAGGCTTATTAATGATGTAATAAAGCTTAAAGTTTTTAATGATTTGCTAAGTTTGGTAGATTTGACCAAATAGTGTATCTATGAGATGACACGATTAGAAATTACCTATGTCGGTGTAAAGTGGAACCTGCTTCAAAGAGAATTTTATGTCAAAAGTTTATTTTCTATACACTCATGAAACATGGAGGTGTTCATGGCTAAAATGAACACAACCGTAAGAACCTTAAACAGTAAAGGATTAATTGTGTAACATATGGTTGTCTATGTATACACCAAAGCTCGATGGTTCAAAGATATCGCATCTACCGATTGGCCGAGTATATCTGACATATGTTCACTACGGAAAGTCCAAGAGGAAACCTACTTATCTAGATGCAATTAATCCTTGCCTGTAAAGTTCTGTGGATTTATATATTCCCCATCAATATGGGGGATTATTGAGTATGTAGCAAGAATTTATGGGAAATATAAGAAAAGAGAGAAACTTGAAAAGTTGAGAACTTGAAGAGTTGAGAACTTGGAAAATTTCTCTTATGCTTTAATGAAAAGGCATTTGTCCATCACCGGTGGTGGAAAGAAAAATATGAGAGTTTAAATATAGAAACACTCCTATTAATTGCTAAAAGGGTTGAAAAAAGGGACCCCCTCGCGTCGTCTTCGTCGCTCGGCTCGGGTACGGCTGCGAATTCGACTTCGACTTCGGCTTTGGAAAATGATCGATCGAGAGATCATTTTTTTAACAAAGTTTATTTTAATTATTTAATTAATTATTAATTAATTAATTAAATTAAATGGACAAAACGTTTTCAATTAATTAGTTTATAACATAAACATTTTCAGTTTTTTAGTTAATATTAACCAAAATATTTCAACTTTTTAGTTGTTAACCCGACTCGACTCGAATCTGCGTGTGACCCGTTTGATCTAAAAACTTTCCCATTTTATTTAAATTTTCTGCTATTTTTGAAAACGACTATTCTGAAAGGTTGCAACTTTCAGGAACAGTCAGTATCATATGAAAGATTGCAACTTTCATTAATGGTCGTGTTGATTCTAAAAATGTTGCAACCTTTCAGAACTTGTTTCTCTTGCCTATAGATACCATTCACTCTTCAGAATTTTTCCTTACAAATTTTCTAATTTTCTTCTTTTTGTTCTGCAGAATTTTTTTTCTTCGTGTACTTTACTGTTATTGAGCGGTTCGCTGACACTAGAGTTTTTGATATCTATACGCTGGTGATTGAGATCATTTTACCTGGGAGGTCATATTCCAAATCAAATCCCGGATACTAGAGGGGAATAATTTACTAAAGGAGACACTGTGATTTCAGTGGACATGATCTTCTTCCTATTAAAATTTTTTCAGAGTCTGGTATGTTTTTCAAATTTTAGTTTTTGTGAGTTAAATTTTTGTTCATCTTTCTTACTGACTCAGTAAATTTTGGTTACTTTGTGTTTCTGCAAAATTTATTAGAATTAGTAATTCTGATTTTTTTTTCTAACACAGATTGGCAACATTCATCAGCTAAGAACAATTATCAGCAGGACACTTCAAGTAATAACTATTTCAGAAATAAAAATAAAATCCATAAAAATTTATATACCAAATTTACTCAAAAATAAATATACATTCAAACAATAACTTAAATCATTACCAAAATGACAACTCCATCTAAATTCACTCCTTCCAAGCAGATGGAGTTTTTAGAATATAAATCAAAGTTAGTTAGTGTTCTACTAACTTCAGAATGTCTCCTATCCACAACAACTACAAAATTTTCGTTATCCATTGTCATATTCATCAAAGTTATCCACAATGAATATTTCATGAAGAAATCTAAATTAACTTTCTTTTGATCTAAAAATACGCACACACACCGACATCATTGTGGATATTAACAGGTGGACATCTATTACTAATTATATTAGTATATCTCTATATCATTTATATTAACATCTATCATAAGTTGCGATGTTATCGCACTTACTAGACCACTAGAAAGACTAGACGAATCATATATAATTTCCTTCATCTGAAAATCAACATATTTCGCTGTTTCGTTAAAAAAAATAACAATTAGTCTAACACAATACAAAATAATTAGAAAATATTAAATAACATTTGTTTTTCAATCTAAAGACAATACAACTTTCATCAACAAAATTCATTATAATACCCACAAAATTATACACACTCATCATTATTTTTTCATATAAATATCATTCAATCAGTGTTTACAAAATAGATTTCGTACAAAAAATAATATTTCACATTTCATACCCACTTAATACACATTTCATACAACATCATCAATCATACCAAATTTATACAATTCTCATACCAAATAATTCATTACTCTCACACAACTTTATACACAAATAACAACTTTATACATTTAACATATCAAATGTGATACTAATTTAAAACACTTTTCATATATTTTCTTCAAAATTTTAAACAACGTTTATTACACATTAGTGGACACATTATCATATCAATTTGATATGATTTATACTACCATATTCATTCAATATTATACATTTGATTTATATTTTTGGGGAAAAAACAGTCAGTATTTCAATTCTAATATGCATACCAACTTGATAATACAACTATTTATATTTTATACATTTATACTCAAAAATTTAATATATTGTGCTAGGCGTGTCAAAATCGAACCAAATCGCAAATTGAGTCAAACAAAAAAAATCCAACTAGTGATCTGGTTTGGCTTGTTTGATATTGAAAAAACTCCGACTATATTTGGGTTGATTTGGTTTCAAATAAAAGAAACCAACCCGAGACCAAACCAACCCAAACATTATATATATATTTTTAATACTTTATTTTATACGTAAAAATACTTACTTTGATATAACTTTCAAATATCTCTTATACTTTTTCATAATTTTATCTTTTAATATATTTATTTCATGTTTGGAAGTTGCAATTTTTAATGATCTAATAAAGATTATAGTCCATACATGTCGGTAATTATAATAAGTTTAAATAAAAATAAATTAATACTAATGCAAAAAGAAAATCAATTCAACACTAAGAATGATAGTAATATTGAATATTTATTTTTTAGTTTTACATAGATTTAGACAATTAAAATTCATGATCTAATTTTACTTTCTTTTAATATTAGTTATGTAACTAATACTTACTAAACTTATTTTAGCATGATTTAGCACTTTAAATTATAATCAATTTCATTGTGAGTTCTTAATTTGCAATATTTTACGCAATTTTATTGTTATTTTTTTTTTGGATATTTTTAGTGTCATCAATCATATCATATTTTTTGTTATTTTCTTAAGAAATAACTTAAATAGTTGCATTTTGGTAGGACTAAAAAAATATTTGAAGTATAAGTAAATTATATGTTTGTATGAATACTTTATCAAAAAATTCCGAGAATCCAAAAAAATCGAAAGTTGAAAAACCCGAGCTTTATTGGTTTGATTTAGTTTATAAATTCAAAAATCCAAAACAAATGATTTGATTTGATGTTTGAAAAACCCAAACCGACCCGATCATATACACCCCTATATTGCGCCACTTTCTCACGAAATAAACAATATGTATTAATACGTATTACGAACGCAATGAACAAAATGTATTGTTTATATTTAAAAAAAACATAGAACCTTAAATATAGTAGCGATTTATAAAAACAAAATCACAAAATGTGATTTACATCTTCATTATTCTATTTTTTCATTTCACGTGAATCCAAATACAAACACTAAATAATAATAAATACTAGCCTGAAGGATCCCATATTTCACCATATTTAATTAATATTGATATGCGTATCACAACAAAATCAAAAATTTTCAAACCAAAAAAAATTCAATTAATTGTCACTGACAAGAAATTTTGGAAGAATAGTGAAGAGAGAGAACGTGAAAAAAAATGGATAAAATCTGATTTTTTAATTTTTCTTTTAACAAATTAGAGTGAATTAAGGAAATAAAATATCCTTAATTATTTCAAAATTTCTTAATTCATGCTAATTCATAATTATCTCTAACCAATTCAAATTTAATTAACATTTATATTTCCGTTTTTTGTACCTTTTTCCAGCAAAATCGTTTTATTTTATTTCTTTATTATTTTATTTTACAAAAAAAAAACAAATGTTTTCAGTTATTAAAACCAACCTCTTTTTTTTAATAATCTGTTATAACATGAAATTATTAATGTTACAACTTTAGTCTAAATCTACTACTATATATAAAATTTTACTTTTAAATATCAACAAGATGCTTAGAATAAAGATATAATCTAACTCATGGAGTCTCAAGAATAGAGTATATATATTAACACACCTCTTAAGCTCTCTCTCGGTACATATAGTTAAGAAAAAAGATTCATGTCGAAATGAAAATTTACGTGGCCATTACATATATCTTTATGTCAGTTAACTTGGACACATGAAAAACCTAATATGTTACAACACCTTAATCTACAATAAATAATGATATAGCTCACGTTAAGCTAAAAGACAACTTATCGAGTGACAAAGCTCAGTTGTTAACTAATGATGCAACACTTCACTAAAGTTATGCTTCTCTTCCAACTAATATCAACAAGAATCATAATTATGTATATCATTCTCCAAAATTCCAGCCATGAAAATATCAAGAAAATTCCTTGTGAAATTAGGTTGTAGGCCTAACTCACACCCACAACAAGCCTGATAAGGTGTCCATACATCTCATTAATCACCAATGTGAGACATTTTACTTTAACAGATCGTAAACTGTAGAAACTCAATCATAGCAGAGAGGAGAGTTGAGAATATGAACAACTTGTCATTTTTTTTATTGATTAGAGAAATAATGTAGTTACAAGGTGAGTAGCTATTTATAGTACTACTCCTTCACACTTTTACCAGACTACTAACTCACTCTTCCTTACTAACAAACCGACACAGTTAGTTACAATTAACTTCTTCTTTAAATGACTAATCTTCCCTTACTATGTATAACTAACATCAATAACCTTTGTCACCTTCTCTATACCAAAACACTCCCCTTTAAGCTAGGTGTTGCAAAAATGTCTAGCACTCCTAGCTTTGATAATAGGTGTTGATGTCGTTGCCTAGATAATCCTTTGTAATACACCAATTGGTTGTTATCTTCTAGGAAGATAATTCACCTTGTTGTAGCTTTTCCCTAATAAAGTGACAACCAATCTCAATATGTCTTGTTCTCTCATGATATACTTGATTTGCAGCAATTTTATGACTGCCTTACTATCACTATGAATTTGTATTGGTAATTGAACTTCAACTCCTACTTCTTTTAGTAATTTAAGCAACCACACTAACTCTAACACAGTGGAAGCAAGACTCCTATACTCAAATAACAAACCTTGTCCAGGTTGCCTCTTTTAATATCTAACTACCCTGCATCAAGATGTGACTTCTTAGGTTGCTGTAGGAATTGACCGAGAGTCTGTTTCTGACTGTTATATCAAGCCTTGTCATATTTAGATACAACAATTTCCCTACCGAGTTTTGATACATTCTTTGATTTATGAGTGCATCCTCTAACTCAACCTGTTCTTGATTCACATGTTCATCATATAAATTTGATGTCAGTTTAATATTGATGTCAATAAGAGTTCCTGTAGGGTTGGCTGTTGTCATGCCAACTTCAAATATAAGCTCAAGAGTATACTTTCTCTGGTGCTTTAATATACTAGTTGGTGATCTAGTGAATTCAACGCCTAGGAAGTACTTTAATTCAACTAGATCCTTCATCTTCAAGGCTTGTTGCAGAGCCTTTTTTGTTTCCTCTATCATCTAGAGGTTGCTAATAATAATTAGTAATTCATCCACAGAAACTGTTAGGACCGTAAATAAGCAGGTGTAAATGCGGAAGCTAGCAAAGCAAACCTCGAAAGACCACGAGTAAGAAGATAACGAGAAATATACTAAAAGACACATAGATTTAACGTGGTTCGGTCAATCACCCTACGTCCACAAAGGAGATGAGCAATCCACTATAAAATATGAGAGTACAAAATACAGAGAGAATTAACCTCAACCAATTCACCCGGAATACATGGGAAGTTCACACAAGTATAACGTATCAAGCTTGTGACCCACAAATTCTCCCCCTAACCAAAACTCTCAAAGCTCTTAAGACTACATTGTGAATGCTAATTAAGTTAGAAGGAGCATGCCTCTATTTATAGAGTCCTAAACCTTTTCCTACAAGAAAAGGATTAGTCAATCCAAAACCTTTGCCCTGATTTCTTACCATTAATAGGTTTTCCTTTTAGGAAAAGGTTTTGCATTGACTAATCCTTTTTTTGGTAGGAAAAGGTTTAGGACTCTATAAATAGAGGCATGTTCCTTCTAACTTAATCAGCATTCATAATGTAGTCTTAAGGGCTTTGAGAGTTTTGGTTAGGGGGAGAATTTGTTGGTCACAAGCTTGATACGTTATACTTGTGTGAACCTCCCATGTATTCCGGGTGAATTGGTTGAGGTTGATTCTCTCTGTATTTTGTACTCTCATATTTTATAATGGATTGCTCATCTCCTTTGTGGACGTAGGTCGATTGACCGAACCACGTTAAATCTTTGTGTCTTTTTGGTATATTTCTCGTTGTCTTCTTACTCGTAGTCTTTTGAGGTTTGCTTTGCTAGCTTCCGCATTTACACCTGCTTATTTCTGATCCTAACAAGTGGTATTAGAGCCAGATTCAATGATGGAGTCAGGTTCAATGGTTCGATAATCAATGATTGAACCAGGTTAGAAAGAGGTGTTCATCTTGGCGGGTGTAGTTTTAGCTGCAACCTTTTTGACAGTAATGAAGATTTTGTCGGAGAAATTGTTTCAGAGAGATTCTCTGTGTTGAGACACAAATTTTGCAAAGGAGATTATGGAAAGGAGAAGCAAGTTGTTGAAGTTTAAGAAAGAAGGTGGACAAATTTATTTTGTCAGAAATTCAGGCCAAGGGGGAGATTTGTTGGGTTTTATTTGCCCTGATTTCTTACCATAAATAGGTTTTCCTTTTAGGAAAAGGTTTTGCATTGACTAATCCTTTTTTTTGGTAGGAAAAGGTTTAGGACTCTATAAATAGAGGCATGTTCCTTCTAACTTAATCAGCATTCACAATGTAGTCTTAAGGGCTTTGAGAGTTTTGGTTAGGGGGAGAATTTGTGGGTCACAAGCTTGATACGTTATACTTGTGTGAACCTCCCATGTATTCCGGGTGAATTGGTTGAGGTTGATTCTCTCTGTATTTTGTACTCTCATATTTTATAGTGGATTGCTCATCTCCTTTGTGGACGTAGGTCGATTGACCGAACAATGTTAAATCTTTGTGTCTTTTTGGTATATTTCTCGTTGTCTTCTTACTCGTAGTCTTTTGAGGTTTGCTTTGCTAGCTTCCGCATTTACACCTGCTTATTTACGGTCCTAACAGAAACAAGAACTATAATGGTCCCTTCTTATGTTTTTTTGATGAACAAAGAACAATCATGTTGACTTTGCTCAAACATGAGTCTGATAAGAGTTTTAGGTAGTTCATGGTTCCATTCCCTTAGGTCATGTTTGAGACCATATAGAGATTTTGTCAGTTTACACACCTTCTCCATTTGACTGATGAAACCCTAAGGTAGGTGCATATATATCTCATCTTCTAGATCACCTAGCATAAAAACATTAAACATATCCATTTTGATGGATATGCAATGCCTAGATGCTGCAAGGAAGAATATGGTCCTGACTGTAACCATCTTAACTACATGTGAAAAAGTATTTTTATAATCTATGCTATCTTGCTGACTAGTCGGTAACCTCCCAAGTGTTATTACTCTCTAGACCATGAATTTTTCCCTTCATAGCATCTATCCATCTTATGTCTTTAACAACTCCACAGTAGAGTCGTGTTCCTTAACTATAGAGGTGGAAACAATGTAGGATTGGTATGCAGGAGAAAGATGATCATAGCTTGTGTAGTTGCACATAGGACAGGGAAATTCCTATAAATGGAAGAGATACAAAATCTTTTATCCATGTTGGAATATATTTATGTCTAGTGGACCTCCTACAACTAGACATATGAGAAAAATTTAGAGGAGCAGGGTATGATAGTATCATAGGGTGAACATCACTCCATCACCAACAGATAACGCATGATCTGATGATCCGCAACAATATGATAATGACCATCTGAACCAGGAGAAAGAGGAAATGAAAAAGGATCCAAACTAGGAGGTATGACATCTGAGACATGTAATGTATCTAATAATATATTTTCTGAAATAATATATCTCCCTTTGGAAAAAGGAAAGAAATATTAACTGAATACTAAATCCCTACAAGTAAAAAAAGACCTATTACCCAGATCAAGTAGGATGTAACCTTTTGAACATCTGAATATCCTATCTGAACTGCAAGCCCGTACTATAACACCCTGTATCCAAAAGTAGACTAGATATCAGCTTTTTAGAAATTGCAGGTGTAATCTATGATTACCATCCACAAATCTAGTCTGATCTATGACCCGTGTTGTAGGTCTGTAATACACCACTACAACCCCTTCCAATATCCAACTCAAAAAATCATCTAAGTCTCAATACACGGAACAAACCTATGACCCATAGGTAAGACCACGGTCTGTGGTCTGTGTCTGTAGATCGAGGCCCCTTTTACCAAGCCTCTAACATGGACCACGATCGACCAACACAGTCCCATCTAAGGACCATAGGTCTAATCGTGGGTGAAGGTTAGGAGTTAGTTAAGGGAAAATAGTTGATTGGGTCAACTTCAAATGGTCATAAATCTTAGCACAAAATGAACTAGGTGCCCCATGACCTATGATATAATAGATAAGTAAATCTTCTTTTCACCGCCACCGAGTTTGCTAAAATTTGATCTCCGAGTTAATCGCTATAGTCGTTTTAGTGAAGTATTATCAAGAAGACTTGACTAATGATCCCAACCTACGGAACGTAGGTTGAACTACGACCCGTAGGTCCAATCCGTTAGTCACTCCGACTACAGTTAATTTAGGGGTCTTTTGGTCTTTTCCTATTTCATTGGACCCCTAAGATACGTCATCTAAACCTTAAATCATGAGGTTTTATTCGATTTAAGCCTATAAATATAACTAGAACTTACCTAAGTCAAATTATTAATCAAAACATAGAAAATTAGAAGCAAGAGAGTAGAAAAAGGTCAAGAATCCTAGTTCAAGAACACAACAAGGTTCCATCAGTTCTAGCCCCAAAAACTAAAGATTTCTCCGTGTAATTCATCACCAGGTACGTGGGATTCCATAAGTGGATTCCTTTCATCCATTAGGTATGCATTTTTCAGTCAGTTTCTTGATTCCCTTATTATTAATAGACTTAGGGTTTCAAAAATTAAAGCAAATAATCATGAATTACTTTTGTTTATATTCCAAATCAAATTATAATGTTATTGCTTAATTTGTCATATAAATTTTAGAATCCTAGCTTTGTATTAATTTTATTTCTCGAATTACACGCGCTAGCTAGGTCAGACATATTAGTTATTCAGTTGTACATGCCTCAGTCACTAATGCATCATTACAAGATTAATTATTGCATTCTTAGTTTGCATGTTCAGTTTTGAGCTATCCAGTATTTACATAAACTTAGTCATAATTAATTATCATACTGAGCCGAATTAGGGTTCAGTGTACCCAACTAGTCCTAGAACTACTAGCCACATAGGTTGTAAGTCCCCTCTGTGAGCATCAGATTAGTGATTACGTCAGCATGCCTCTATACCTTTGTAAGGCTATATTGGGTCCTCTAAATAAGACGTATACATCGGACTCCATATTGTCAGTTATTAGTAGCTCCCACAGTTCAGTCAAATTCTATTACATTGACCTTTTATTTGTATGTTCAGTATTCAATTTCAGCATGTTATAAATTGGTCACCGCATCGGTTATCTCAACATTCAATATCTATATCATATTAAAATTATATCATTGCCCATTCGCTTTGTTCAGTTATATGTTCATTCAACTATATTCTTTCCTATGTGCTCAGTACCTTTCAAGTACTGACGCACATGTCTTCTACATCTTCTCGTGATGTAGGTTCAGGTTTTCAGCATCCATATCACGCTTAGATCGATTCCTGATCTCCAGTTCAGCAAAATTAGTGGTGAGTCCTCCTTCTCCGAGGACAATAGTCATGAGTTTCTTTCTGTATTTTTAGTCCTTTAGTTTTAGTCTTGCTAGAATTAACATTTCTAATTAATTAGAGGCTATTTTCAGACATAGTTAGATTCAACTTAGTATTAAGTTACATCTTCTTGTATTAAACTCAATAGTATTTCATTTATCTTAGTTATAGTATTTGGATATCCTCCATCCTTTCACTTTATTTATGATTTAGCTTCCGCATCAATTTATTATCTTAAGTATGTCATGATCTTGCCAACAGGGTTAGCTTGGGATCACTTGTGGTTCTAGGTCTCGTGTCCGTGTCTCGGGGATAGCTTGGAGCGTGACACCTACCTTGGCCTAAGTTTATCATGATCAATCAATAGTTTAGCGAAGCACATACATCCTAGAGTTTTGAGATAAGTTAAAAGAGGCTTACTACCATTAAATCTTTCATAAGGTGTAGCATAAAACACACTACTAATAAGATAAATAGTACTCCCTCCGTTTCAAAAAGAATGATCCTATTTCCTTTTTAGTCTGTTTCAAAAAGAATGACCACTTTCCTGCCTTTAACTTTCCATGTGGCATGTTTCAGATTAAAGGGCAGTTTGGCACATTTCGCATAACTTTAATTTTGAACCACAAGATTAAAAAGTGTTATTTCTTTTCTAAGACTTCATTCCACGTCAAACTAGGTCATCCTTTTTGAAACGGGGGGAGTATTAGTTAACACACATTGTCCCAATACCTCAAAGGTATGCTGGCCTGAAATCTGAGATATCTTGTCACCTCAAGTAAATGACTGTGTTTTCTCTAAAAACCAAGCTATTTTATTGACGGGTATAAGGACATGTTCTTTGTGAACACCTAATTTTTGACTAAAACATAAAGATTTTATACCAATTTTAAAAGAGTTATATTTAAAATAAATTGTAAATTACTACAAATTATAAGCTCATTGATATTTAAAGTTTAATAGTAAAAAATAATAAAAAGAAGTTGTGAATTAAGGTATTTGTTTTAATTCTTCAACTTTTATCTAATCTAAAAATAATGATAATAACAAATATATTATGATGAAAAGTATGGAAAAACAAAAGAAATAAATAAGTCCTGAAAATTTCAAATTACCTTACCCTTCGTCATAATTATCCCTAACTTTCTCAACTTATTTCCTAAAATCCTCCTCCCATCTAGTCTATATTCTATTATTTTTAATTTTTTTCGCTTTCTTTTTTTTTCTTTTCTCTTGCACAAACTCTTTCTGTATATAAAAAAAATTGACACGGTTTTACTTTTTTTATTATTATTATTTGTTTTGCTAATATTTTATTATTATTTACTTTATTCCTTTATCTCAACTCTAAAATTCTCAACTAAATTTCAAACTAAACTTAGTCCCACTCCATCACGTTCCTTTTTAATTTAGCCCCATACTCACAATCCAACACTATTATAAAAACACACGCTCAGTAGAGAAAAGAATACGGACTAAGACACAAAAAATATACAAAGATATAGAGAAAAATATAACAAATGTGAGTTTTTATCGTGAGAATTAGGTCTAGATTTTGAGGTTTTGTTCATCGTTCCAAATTCGTGAATCTAGTTAATACTTAGTTATTAACTTTGGAAATCAGTAGATCGTAGCAATTGTTTTGTGGAATGAGTTTCCACAAAGAGGTAATTCTAAAATTTCGCATTATTTAGGGATAATGCCCAAGTACCCCCTCAACCTATGCCCGAAATCTCAGAGACACACTTATACTATACTAAGGTCATATTACCCCCCCCCCCGGAACTTATTTTATTAATAATTTATTACCCCTTTTCGACCTACGTGGCACTATCTTGTGGGCCCAACGATGGTTGACTTTTTTTTCCAAACTAGTGCCACGTAGGCTAAAAAGGGGTAGAAAATTACTTATAAAATAAATTCAGGGGGGTAATAGGACCTTAGTATAGTATAAGTGTGTCTCTGGAATTTCGGGCATAGGTTGAGGGGGTACTTGTGCATTATCCCCATTATTTAAATGGAATGCTTGTAAGAAAATTTAGTTTAATAACATGAATTTCTTCGAATCGCATATTATTATTATTATTATGTATTATTAGTTTGTAATCTATATTATACATATTTATTTTTGTTACTCTTTTTATCATAATCTTATGCTCATGCCATTTATATTGAGATCTCTTTCGTGATATGTAATGGCTAAATTTGAATACTTAATTTGTCTTGGAGCCTAGTTTCACTTTAGAAATCTTATTAAATTTATTTGTAAACTTATTAAATTAGGATATTAATAAAAAATTAATTAATTAATTAATGATTCGAAAAGTTATCTAAGTTGAATTATTAATTAAGAGGAGCAATAAATTTCATATAGAGATTCATAACAACAACAGCAACAACAACAACCACCAAAAAAAATAAAGAGAAAAACTAAGAAGGAAAAAAATTGAGAAAGTATAAAAAGAAAAGAAGAGAATTAAAAATATATAAAAGAAGAGCATTAACGTGAATTAAATAAAAAAAAAACATAACAAAAAAAAATTAAATTAAAAGTAAGAAGAGAAAGAAACAGAATTTTAAAAATAGCATAAAAAATGATTTTTAAAAAACTATGAAGAGAACCAAAGGTCAAAAAAATGAAAATAAAAATAAAGAAAAATAAGAGAAAGAAATAAAACCTAAAAACGTATAAAAAATTAAAAAAAATAAGAAGAGAAATTGAATGAAAATATAAAATATAAAATAAGAAAAAAAATATACAAAACGTGCAAAAAAAATAAAATTGAAAAAACAATAAGAAAGTAATTTGCAGAAGAAAGGGGAAAAAAAGAAAAAAAAGAAAACAATATTTGAAAAGAAAAATCTTTCTAAAAAATAGTTTCAATCTCTTTAGACTTTCTTGTTAAAACTAATTATAAATTTCATAAAAAATTATCCCCTATTTTAAATCTATGTAATAAAAACAATCTAAAATATCCAAACTCTATCCATAATTAAAACATACAATTTAACGTAAAAAAAGGGGAAAAAATCAATTTCAAATTTTAAATTAGTGGACACACAAAAAATAATACAGTTTCAAATAAGTTTGAAACAAATCTGAGGGTAAATAACATTTTTTATTATTATGCTAATAATATAATATCTAAAAATTAAGTGAAATCATACTAAAGTCAATAAAGCGACCGTGCTAGAACCACGGGACTCGAGGGGCGCGTAACACCTTCTCCTCGGTTATCAAAATTTTTTATCCGAATTTCTAACTCGCAGACCAATAAAAAATAGAGTTAGATTTTCTTTTGATTAGAAATTCAAATAAGGTGACTTGAAACACTAAGCGACTCTGATAATAAAATAATTCATTTTCAAAATGTCACTTTTATTGGAATAAATCTTTTTCTTTCAAAATATAATCAGTTTGAGAAAAAAAGGTGTGACAGATGACGACTCCGCTAGGGATAATCATAATTCGAGCTTGTAAATATTGACCTACATATGATTTTTATTTATTTATTTATGTTTTTGGATATTGTATTTGTTGGCTTAATGTGCTAATTTTTTATTTATTTTTTACTTTGATATTATTTAAGCCCCATATAAACTGTTTTAATCTCACGAACCCCTCTTAGTCTTCAATAATACTACTATTGGAATTGCGACTGTGCACCCCACTTTTGTCAAGATAGTCAGTGCATCTTCGATCCATGGTGAAGGATTTTTAGTCACACATATTTAAAATAGGGAGTACTCATGCATAAAGCCGGAAAGCGCTGCTACCGGTAAGTTGTTACTCCCTAACTCGAGTTGTCCGCTCGTTTTACAGCTAGTCTAGTAGGCTTTGTTATTTGAATCATTTGCATATGACTTAATGAGACTTGACATATGATCGGATCTATCTATGATAGATAACTTACTTTCCCTCCTAAATAAAAATGACAACAACAGATTTTTTTCCTTTTTATTATGTAAAGTTCACAAAAAGAAATTTCAAAAGTTTTCATATCAATCTAAATGAAGAATATAGTTGCATTTATCGATAAATTTTTAATTTTTATTTAAAAAAATTATTTAACTGTTTAATCTGAACAAATGACGCACACATGATTCTCACCTTGATAAGATATGTAGGTAACCTTCCTCGGATTCGGTGATTTTTATTTAAAAATTCAAAAATTCAAAAAAATCTTAATTCTTATTTAAAATAAAAAAATAAAAAAATATGTGTATCCATGAAAAAAGAAATTGTTCTTAAAATAACAAAATATTTTTACTAATATTTTTGAACTATGTTTGACCTAATTCTTGCTTTGACAAGATACATAGGCGGCCTTATTTTGAGGTTCGGTCCAAAGAAAAATTTAAAAAGTCCTCATTATAAAAAGTTAAAAAAAAATGGACAGATAAAAAAAGGTTCTTTTGGGTACGACATTTCATTATAAGATTTTCTTTAATTTTAGAAAAACTTTGACTTGATTGGTACTAACATACTTAGGAGTGTGCATAAGAAAAACCATAAGTGTTTAATTATTTGCCAAGACAAGTCAATTTGGTCGTGACCTGTAGACTTCTATTGGTATGTCTCAATATATTTATGAAATACTTGAGAAATTATCTTGTTTAAAGTTATGGATAAAACAAATTCTACCTCATTGTTTTAAATGCATTGTGTGGTGAGCTTTAGATATAAAATTCAATGACATGACTTTGTTGATCTAGAAAGTGGCCTGAATGTTGTTTGAGATGAAATTTTGAGCAGCATTTAACTTGAGAAAGAATTATAGTTTGATTCGATTATGTCTTTCAAGCCTACCAAATAACATGTTATCCATATAACTCATATTTCGAGCCTGAAGGTTTTTTATTCGAATAACTACATCATAGCATATATTTTTTGAGTGCATAAATGCATTATTTATTGGTTGCACCTCCTTGAGCGCACTTTGCACTATCTATACAGTAGCAAATATCTAAGTTGGATAAACAAGGCGAAAAGATCAAATATGTGAAAGTAAAAAAAAAGATGCAAAGAAAATCTAGAATGAAAATTTCACAAAAAGAAGAGACAATGAGAAGGAAAATGGAAGAGAAAATAAATGAGAAGAAGCTTTTCAAGAAAACAAATGTCAAATGCAAAATTGAAAAAATATTGAAAGCATTGTGCAAATTTTAAGGAGAAAATAGTCACTTTATATCAAATTAATATCCTACATTTTCGTAAGCCTACATTACAAGTCAAGTACAAGTCCTATTTGATCCTATTTTTTGTGTTCTCACATTAGTGTATACGTACATGAGGGCCAAACATATGGTATCTCAATCTAATGCACTGAACATCTTTCGGAGTGTGAGTAACTTTCAATATGTCCTACGATCTAAATTATTATATTGTTTGAAGTAGGACTTTCATTTGTTGTGAGTGCATCTGAAACATGAGGATATAAGTAATTCTATCCTTTAATTTACACAAGATGAATTAATCTTGTAAATACTTGTGTATGTTTGAGATACCATTTGAAACTATAGGAATTACTCAAAGTTGACCTTATATTTGTTTGAAAGTAGTTGAATGTATAATAATCACGAAAAAGAAAAATATTTTTTGATTTATTGAACTATGTTTGACATGATTCCTAAGAGAATACGTAGGCAGCCCTTCATTGGGGTTCGGTCTAACCACTCAATAAAACGATAATCATGTTCTTTAATTCTCCAAAGGCTGAGAATTATAAAACGATAATCATGTTCTTTAATTCTCCAAAGGCTGAGACATAATTTTGTGACCTACAGTGCATTAAAAAGAAGAAATGTAGAAAATGAGAGTCTTCTGTGTGAAAACCCTCACGGGCACCATAAGACGATGGTTAGTTGAGAGACATATTAGAATGTCTTATTGGTGAAAAATCACGAAGGGCACCACTAATAAAATGATAGCATTCTATCTTGGCATAAGCACAATTAAGAGAGAGTCAAGCTTATACAGAATGGTACAACATTTTTTCGTGAGATTCGAACAACTCAAAAAGATCAAACGTTCAGTCCAAATGTATGTCATGATTCATTAAAGTTGTTATGTACTTTAAGATAAGATTCTTTTCACTCCTTTTAAACATTTATGTATTTATTTCCTCCGTCTAAAGAGTAACTCTTCTCTCATAACCCTTTCATTAGTGTCATTTGTACTTGTGTTCGTTATTCTTTGAGTCCCCCTCAGTATCAACTCGCGTCAATTGAGAAAATAAAATTAAAGCGATAAAATTGACTATGATATTTCCAGTTGAATGTTGGGGGAATACACCACATTGACTAGGGATGTGAACTAATTGATAAAATAAATATCATAAATTGATAATGTTTGAAAAGTTGATAAAAGGAAGAGATTTCCTTGGAAATGAATGAACCACACAACATGCACAAAATGGTAATGGATCAGAATGTTCATGAGAAGTATTTCAAGGAAAGGTAAGGACTGTCTTTAAAACATCTTCAAGATATTCGGGCAATCATCAATGGAATGAATCTTCCAAGCAGCACGGATCTAAAAGTAAAGCTTAACAAGATACTTGAAGTCACAAACCAACCACCATTTAGAAAAATTAAGAATACATTCTTTGTCTCGAAACAGGTATAAAGCAGAATCGTACAAGTAATTCGCGAGAGAAAAACACCAAGATGGTAAGTTCTTGAATCCTTGTCTCTAATACAATATGCGCGACTAAATAATAATAACAATAAAAAGGATTTTTCCTCTTTATAGAATCTGGGGCATTTTATTTTATTTTTAGTTTGGTTAATTTACAAATAAAAATAAATAAAATAAAATAAATAATAATAAGTATATATATATATATATATATATATATATATATATATATATATATATATATATATATATATATATATATATATATATATATATGATACACAGTGCACAATAACCAATGGTTGTATGTACGACACGATAACCTTTATTTTATTTTTCATGTCTTCAGAGGGCACAATAACCCCTGATTGCATATAAGGCACAACAACTCCTATTTTATTTTCTTGTCTTCACATGGCACAATAACCCCTGGGTGCATATAGGGGACAAGAAATCCTATTTTATTTTCATGTCTTCACAGGGCACAATAACCCCTATTTTATTTTCATGTCTTCACAGGGCACAATAACCCCTGATTGCATATAGGGCACAATAACCTCTATTTTATTTTCATTTCTTCACATGACATAATAACTGTAATGACCCTTTTGATTGTCGTGAAAACTAGAACTTTTAACTTAATAAAATAATTTTTGATAAATTCTAAAAGACTATTTTGGATTATTTGTAGTTATAATTAGGAAATTAGTGGATAGTTTGAATAATTAATTTATTTAGTGGTTAAATAAAATAACTTTAAA
This sequence comes from Solanum peruvianum, assembly GCA_027705065.1. Taxonomy (NCBI): domain Eukaryota; kingdom Viridiplantae; phylum Streptophyta; class Magnoliopsida; order Solanales; family Solanaceae; genus Solanum; species Solanum peruvianum. Next base: position 28,509,841 of record JAKWJD010001758.1, read on the forward strand.
ATTAGTGGACTACTTTTATACTCTTATAAGTTAAACGCATAATATTTAGGATAATAAATATTCTGTAGAAATAGGATGGGTTTGAGAAGATAAAGCAGAAAGTCGTTATATCAAAATTTATCGTGAGTCTTCCTGCTAGTCGTTCCTTTGTACATTAGAATTAAATTTTGAAATGAATATTGTACTACTGTAGCCTTGAATGGAGGGAATGATGTATTATATAATGGGTACTTGATCGTCATGATTGAATTAGGAGGGGAGATTCTGCAACGTTAGATTGAAATATGGAATTGACAGTTTGGCAGCATGTTCTTTGACCATTGAGGGGACAAATACAAATCCACGTAAAAAAGGGAAAAGAAAATTCAAATTTTCAAGTTTTAAATTAGTCGACACACACAAAAAAAATAAGACGGTTTCATATAAGTTTACAATAAATCTGAGGGTAATTAACATTTACTATTATTAAGTTAATCATATAATATCTAAAAATTAAGTCAAGTCATACTAAAGTCAATAGTGTGATCGTGCTAGAATTACGAGACTCGAGGAGTGCCTAACACCTTTCTCTCGGTCAATAGAATTTCTTATCCGAATTTCTAATTTGCAGACCAATAAAAAATAAAGTCATATTTTCTTTTGATTAGGAATTCAAATGAGGTCACTTAGAACATCAAAACTCAATTTCAAGTATTGTTCCTTTTCAAAATATCACTTTAATTGAAAAGTTGTTTTACTTTCAAAACTAATTAACATAATTGGTTTGAGAAAAAATGGGTGTGACATTCTCTGATAGAGAATGACCATCTCCTTGAACATAGCATCACACACTGAGTTCAAACTCAGTACCATTATTAAATATCAATATTTCGCTTGTTCTACCAATAACAAACAAAAAAAAATTCCTTAAAAGAAATACACACAACAGACTCATGTTTAAGCAAGAATTACCAAATACTTTTTACATTCGATAGTAGGGGTATTCTAAGGACACCACAGATCCACATGTATTATACCAAAATAATTTATAGTCTTAATATTGTTAACATGATAAACTAATCTTGTTTTCTTAGCAAAGGACACACTAACATTCTGTCAGTATACATAAACTTTCTTTATTTTCATAGCAACCATCCTTGCAAGGACTGCTGAAGATACATGCCCAACCTTCTATGCCACATTGCCATGTCTATGTCTTTTGCTCTATTGACAACAAATAGCTCCCCTTCACTATGTGCATTCTTGTTTGTTAAGTGGTGAATTTGTAGGTACAACCTCCTTCTTCCTTACCAACTTTCTTCACCTTTCCACCACAAAGATCCTGAAAACACATAATTAGATCAATGAACATCTTCATTCCTTTGTGATTTGACTAATTAACATCAAATTGTACTTGAACTCGGGAAGATGCAATGCATTACTGATCACACTTCTTGATAAAGAACAACAATCAACATGTGAGACTTGTGTAGTGCTACCATTTGAAAGGTAAACAGATTTAGACTCTAAAATTTGTGACATTGACCTCTTAGCCATCATGTCTAAACTAGAGACGATATGATTAGTTGCACCAGTGTCAATAATCCACACCGTATTTTCTTCACAAACAAAAGAGTTTTTACTTGTATTAGCAGTATAACATGCACACAGGGAGAAGAGACATATGACTTGTGTGACAGGACCTCTTTGAGCCTTCCTCTTTGACTTGGAATCAAGAGGATAACCCATAACCTTATAGCCAAACTCTTTGTTATGCCCTATGCATTTGCAAAAATCAAATACCAACAAGGAATTTTTCTTAAACTTCTGACTCACACCTGAGCTACTACAACCTGAAATACTACCAGTCTTGGAGTCCAAACCAATAGTTGTCATGCTCATGCTAGTGGTACAAGCAACAACTACCTTTTTGGATTTCATCCCCAACTTTCAAGCATAAGCATGGTCAATTCATGGTAATGGATCCATCATAAGGATCTGACTCCTAGCTTGATGATAGAATTCATATAATCCCACAAAAACTGGTATACCTTTTTTACGATTCATATGAGTTATAAACCCCTTGGATATACCACAATTGCAACAAGGAGAATGTACCAATGCCTCAAACAAGCCAAAAACTTTTGAGTCTGGTATAATACTTAGAAACGTAATAAGTTCCCTGTAGCAAAGAAGCAATATCTTTGTGTAGACTATAGGTCCTAGATCCCTCAAATCTATCGAATCTCTCTTTTAGATCAGTCCAAACACTTAATACAGTAGAAGCAAAGGCAATTCAACTAAGTAAGCTCTTAAACACGTAGTTCATTAAGATTCCATGTTACATTAGGTCTTAGACCTAACTTGGATTCCAAAAGCTAGTTCAAAGGGAGGCTAATTGTCCAATCTTATAAGGAGTTCACCCATCTTATTAATCACTAATGTGGGGCTTTAATCCACCTCATGCCCAATGCTTAGCAATCTGGTGAGTCAGAAATTATTGACCACCTCACGCCCTATTATTACCTTGCAACTTCATAATTTTTGCTCAGTTACAAGGTAGCCTTGTAATAGAATCACATTAATAAAAATATCGACTCATATTATGAAAACATTACAATACTTTATTTGCAATGCATTAAATAAATATGAAAACATACGTGAAAATACACGTGATAGAAAGACCCGTATAATATGAAAGCATTAAATAAATAGATAGGCTCGTAGTATGAAAGCATTAAATAAACATTACAATTCATGTGCTAGTTAGAATCATGACAAGAAAACATTGCAATACGCATGAGAAGTACACTCACTCACCTACTATAAATTACACAAGTGTTACTCTTAAAATTGCTCAGCCTTATTCAATAGAAATATATTACTACCTTCTTCATATCATTTTCTTTTGTAATGGAAAATGAAACTAAATGGCGAGCAAAAAATTGAAATGAAGCTCATTGAGTCAGAGAGAGCACGTCGTGTGAGTTTTTCAAAAAGAAAAAAAACTTTGTTTGAGGATGCAAAGAAGTTTGCAACTCAGACTGGGGCAGATGTTGGTGTGATGCTCTTTTCACTAGGTGGAAAATCATGTTCCTATGGTTTCACAAGCATAGAAGATATAATTGAAAATTTTCTCAAAGTGAAAGTAGAGGAACACCAACGTCATTATGCTGAGGGCGAATCAAATGGTTTTGAGGCAGTGGAAGATCTCCATAAATAATTGCAAACATGTAACGAGAAAGAAAAAAAGAGTGTTAATGCATAAGATTCTTCACCCTGGCTCAGAAATACATCAAGATAAACATATGGAGGAGCAGAAGTTGGCATTGAAGTTGCCGGTAGAGAAAATTAAAAAAGAAATACAAAATTCTATTTTGATTGAGCATCTGAAGTTGATTTAGATGTTGTCCCTGAGACAAAATATGAGGAGGAATATTGAACTCAGAAGTATCATGGAGTTTATAATTGGACTTCTTGAAATAGAAGCTATGCGTAGAGAAGACTTAACTAGAGACTGAGTCTTCTATCATGAACAATTTTTGTCTTTTAATGAAGTCACTTATGGTTGGTAATGATATCCATGTATATGAGGTTTTTGATTAAAATATAAACGTTTATGGTTTTTTATGTTATTAAGTCAGCTGTTTTTTCATCCTCATTCTTTAATGATGCTTTGTGTTGCCTAAATTCACAAATTAATTGATTTTTTTAATAACTAGTGAATATTGTGAAAGTAATAAATCAAAGAAAACTCTCATACACTCATTTAATTTTCTTTTATGTTTCATCTTCTACAAAATTAGTGCATTTATATTTGACAGCTAGGCTAGCTCTATGAGATGGTGGAATCTTTATAACATGAATGTATCTTTGTTTGAAAATACAGAAGTTAGAACGGATGTATTGGAAGGGGTAATAAGGAAACTGGACTTGAACAATGTGTAGCAATAAAATCTTTTTTAGACGATCTGACAACTTATGTAGGAACTTTTCAAATATCAATGATTCTATAAGTCAATTTGCATATTCAAGATTCTAAGAGAGGTTGGGTCTTATTTTTAACCTGATACGCATATATATTGAAATAAAGTATCTCATGTGTGTGTATATGTATATGTATATATATTATCTTAAAAGTATAAACTACTAACTTGAATGTTAAATTACTATAATATCTGTTAGTTTTAAAGAATAAAAAACATAACAATCTAGGAACATTAGTTTGATAAACCAACAAAGAAAAATTTTATGAAAGTAAAACTACTTACTTCATTATAAAACAGATATTTATAGAGTTCATAAACAAACCAACTACTAAGGATAAGATTAAAAACTAACTAAGGATAATATAGAAATTAATTAACTGCTAAATAGCAAATTACTTAACTAACTATCATACAATACAACGATTTTGGACTCATGCAGGTACTAGGCGTATTTCTAATACTCCTCCTTGCCTTAAGAGTTGCAAACTCCAAGTTTTTGCTTGAGAAGTTGAAATTTATTGTCTGATAATAGTTTGGTGAAGATATCAGGCAGCTGCTCTTTAGTTTTACAATAGATCTGAATAACGTCACCATTATTTTGCACTTCCCTCATAAAGAAAAGCTTGATGTTGACGTGTTTTGTTTTCCATGAAATACAAGATTATGAGAAATTTCTATCGCGGATTGGTTGTCCACATATATTTCAGTTTCCTTCGTCTGGTTCATGTGCAGAAAAAAAAAATCCTCAACCAGAATGCTTGATTCACTGTTGCTGTTGCAGCCACAAATTCTACCTCTTAAGTAGATTGAGCCACAATGTCCTGCTTCTTTGAGCACTACAGAATCATTTTTGAGCCAAGACTTGAAACAGTATCCAAACGTGCTCTCCATTTCATCTGCAGTTCAAGCCCAATCACTATCAGAATACCAAAGTAGTTACAACTCTATTTTTTTAAAACTTCACACTGTAATTGATGGTAGCTTTGATGTGTCTAATAACTTGTTTTGTTGCTTTTCGATGCACCTCACTAGCATAATGCATAAACCTCGATAGAATATTTACAACATACATAATATCGAGTCTTATAAATGTGAGATACATCATACAACCGCTAAGCCTAGGAAGAACGTTTCCCCCACTTTCTATGCTCGATCATTCTTGCTTAGTTTCTCTTTTTGGTTCGTAGGAGTACTCGTCTCCTTGAAATCTTCCATTTTGAACTTCTTGAGAATTTCCTTAGCATATTTCTTCTGGCAAATGAAAACTTCATCTCGTCCCTACTTGATTTCCATACCAAGAAAATAAGAGATAAGACCAAGATCAGTCATCTCAAAGGCTTGCATCATTTCTTGCTTGAAATCCTTGATATGCCTTGTATTGCTTTTGTAACTAGTACATCATCCACATTTATAGACACAAAAAAATATCAATGTCACGATGTTTAACATAAAGAGTAAATTCTGATAGACTATTTTCAAAGCCTAAGCTAATTAAATGTCCATCTATTCGACCATACCAGGCCTTTTGTGCCTGTTTAAGTCCATAAAGTGTCTTTCTTAGCCTATAAACATTGTTCTCCTTTCCTTTGTCCACAAAGCCTTCAGATTGCTCAACATAAATTTCTTCTTGAAGAAAGCCATAAAGGAATGTTGATTTAACATTCATCTGATACACTTTCAAACCCAATTGTTCATCAAGAGCAAGAAGTAACCTGATCATGTCATGCCTAGCTACTGGTGTAAATGTATCAAAATAATCAACACCAAAAAATTAAGCATACCCCTTAGCTATAAGTCTTGCTCTATGCTTTTTCACTGAACCATATGCATTTAGCTTGGCTCTAAAGACCCATTCAGGTTGATCATAAACAACTTTCTTTCGTTGTAGCCACCCATTTTTCATCATTCTTGACTTTTAATTGTATCCATCAGGTTCACATGCTTTGCATCACTAATATTTATCAGTGACTTGTGAGTACCTTTGACTCATAAATGATCTACCATTCCATACTGCTGTGAGAGTGATATGTTCATTTTAAAAAAAAACTTGGTGGAGACTTTTATGCTTTGTCAGAAGTGTTAAGGACAGATTTCTTTGAGTCTTCCCAACACCACTCATCATTCTCTATAAAATACACATCTCTACTAAAGATTATATTTCCAGTTTGTGGTTGGAAGACTTATATGCCTTTGAAACTGAGCTATATCCTATAACGATGCCTAAGATAGATTTTTTATCTAGCTTATCTCGTTTAACCTGAGGAATGTAGAATAATCAGAGACAATCAAACATTTAAAAAAATTAACGATGGTTTAAATCCATACCAAGCTTCAAATAGAGTTCGGTCTTTCACTGCTTTTGTGGGAAGACCATTTTGATGAAAAATTGATGTATTTGTTTCCTCAGCCCAAAATTTCTTTGGCAAGTTCTTCTCGTGCAGCATGCATCTAGTCATCTCCATAATGTGTCGTTTCCTTCTCTCGTTGACTCTATTTTGTTGTGGAGTATAGAGAGTAGCAAGATGATGATGAATCCCTGCTTCCTCACATAACATATCAAATTTGTAAGAAGTTCATTCTTTTCAGTTATCTGTTCTTACGGACTGGATTTTACAATTAGCTTCATTTTGTACTTTTGTTTTGAACTTCCAAAAGACATTAGCAGCCTCTAACTTATGTTTTTGAAAATAAATCCAGCACATGCGGGTTAGATTATCTACAAAAATGATATATTAAAGACTACCTTCTAGTGAAGGAGTCCTTTGACATCCTGCTGTATTAGCATGGATTAGTTGCAATTTGTTCGAGGATCTCCAAGTTGTCTTTAGAAATGAAAGTCTATTTCGTTTTCCATATTGATACGTAAGACAATTTGAAGAATGTACTTCTAAAACAGGCAAGTCTTTAACTATTTTTATTTTTTCACTTTAACCAATTCTTCACTGTGATAGTGTCCGAGTCTCTTGTGCCATGCTTTTGCAACAATATTGCTGAAAAAACAACATGCTCCTCCTCAAATGGATCTAATGAGAAACTTTTTCCTCTCATTCTTACTTTAAACATTCTTGATCTGAAACATCATTGATCAAGCATGATTATCTTCAAAATTTAGTTTTTAGTCGTTTTCCATCAATTGACCAACATTAAGATTTTTTTTATCTATATCAGGTACATAAAGCACATCAGAAATTGTTTTAGTACCTGAATGACTTGGAATAGCAGTGGTTCCTTTCCTTTTTACAAGAAGATGGTCGTCATTACCTATTCTGACTTTTGTAATGTTCGTGGGCTTCAATTCCTTGAAGATAGACATGTCATTTGTCATATGATTAGTGCATCCATTATCAATCAGCCAACATTCGCTTGATGATCTGCTTGAAGAACATGTAGCAACAAAGAGTTGATCTTACTCTTCACCATCAATAATTTTAGCCTCTGCATCTTGTTGCTGATCATTGTTCTTGAAAATAAGATTCATGCCCAAGTTTATTGCACTTACTACATCTAACATCAGGACTTCTCCAACATTTATATAGTGGATGACCTTTCTTGTTATAATGCTTACAAGGAGGATAACGTTTCTTTGAGAGCCCACTTTTTCCTTTGGTAGTACTTGTTGAAATGCCTTCACCATTCTTCTTGTTCTTCTTCTTTTTGTTTTTGCCTCCATCTTGAGGCTTGATAAACAATGATCCCTCAATATTTCCTTCTTCTCTCATGACTCTTCATTGTTCTTGAGCCTGCGAAGTATTCAATGATTATGCGAAGGTGATCTTAGATGGATGCTTAGTGTTTTCCAAAGTAGTTATGGTTGCTTCAAATCTTTTCGGTATAGTTACCTGAATTTTTCAACAATAAGTGAATCATTGAACAAAGAACCAAGCAATCTTACCCTTTTTGTTATGTTCAAGAGCCTTTCAGAGTATTTTTTATGGTTTCAATTTCTATAATCTTCTACATCTCGAAATATCTTATTATATTTAGCACTTGAATACCTTTGATCCTTTCTTTCCCTTTGTATACTGCCTCGAGATAATTCCATATATTTCTGAAACTAGACACATAATTCGAGTGAAGATTAAAGAAGATGATGCTACTTTGCCTTTGATTTTCTGATTTTCCTGTCTTTTTGGTTTTTGATATGGGCCATAGCAGGATTGGTAGGCAACAGAGGAACTTCATAATCCTCTTTGACTGTCTCCTACATATCCATGACATCTAGATAAGTTTCCATCCTTACCGCCAAAATCTGATAGTTATCACCATTAAAAACATGTGGTGTCATTACGGAAAAATTTATTCTGCTTCCATGATTGTTAAACTTGTCTTCTTGATTACAAACCTAACTTTGATGAAACACCCACAGATCCCTTGAGAAATAAATGCTCTGATACCAATTGTTGCTTTTTAGAGAAGGAAAAACATAACAATCTGATTTTATTTTGTTATTGAACAAGTAGGAACATTAGTTTGATAAGTCAACAAAGAAAAACTTTATGAAAGCAAAACTACTTACTTCATTATAAAACTTATATTTATAGATTTTATAAAAATAAACCACTCCTAAGGATAAGATTAAAAAACTAACTAAGGATAAGATAGAAATTAATTAGCTACTAAACGGTAAATAACTACCCAACAATATAGAGAACTTGGACTACTGGAGTTCTTAGGCATATTTATAACAATATCCCTAACTTAAGTTGTGAGTTTTTGGATGAGTTGTGACTTTTCTCAGAGGGTTGTGATTCTTCGATAAGTTATGACTTTTTCAAAGGGTTGTGATTTCTCAAAAAGGTCAGGACTTTTCTGATAAGACATAAAAACATTTGTTCATATGAATCGTGACTTTTTCGATAAGTTATGAAATTTTTCAAAGGGATGTGATTTTTCGATGAATTGTAACATTTCCAGAAAATTGTGACTTTCTCAATAAGTTGTGTTTTTTCAAAGGATTGTGATTTTTCAGAAATGTTATGACATTTCAGATAAGACAAAAAATATTTGTTCATACTACCTTTTGTTGATTATAAATAGAAGGGTTTCCTCTCATTTTCAGCCATAGTATTTTTTAATCTTCTACTCTTCTTCTTGTATTTTAAAATTTTTGTGTGATTTATTGTCGTTGAGTAAGTTTAAACGTTTATCGGAATATGAGGTACCACTATTCTGATTAAGTAAATCGTTCTATCCTAAGAGGGTGTAATCTATAACCTCAGGTACTTGAGGAAAATAATTTTGATGATATAATAATTATTATTTTTCTTAATATGTACATTAGTACATAATGTTTCAATAAATGAAGTTAACATGATGTAGTCTAAATTCATTTAATTTTGTTAACAATATCTCTTGTAATGTAGGTATATGCTTCTGAATATCATTTTTCAAAATTCAGAGAATTGTCATTTTTTTTTATGCTCAAGACAAAAGAATGACTTAATTTTATCAATGCTACGTATGGTATTTAGATTTTCATAAAGTTTGCTTCAATATAGTTAATTTTATGTAAACATTTATTTTTTGCTTTAGTATTAACTATTTCTTAATATTTCAGTATTTTAGACAAAGAAAAGTTCATATGATTTGTAATAATGTCAGTTGAAGTTTGTATTAGTTTTATTTTTATATACACCGCAAATATCATCGATAAGATAATATTAGTAAGATACAACTAATTACATGATTGAACCTAATCAAATTAAAATAAATATAAAAAATTATTACACTCACCTATTTAAAATCTTCATTGACCATCTTCATAGGTTCGCGTGAATAAGATATATATGATAATCCACATTGAACATTCACAAAAGAAAATGTAGTATTATTTGGTAATAAACTTATTATTCAAATCTTTACTTAAATAAACAATAGTATTTACTATACCAGACATTTTTAGAATTAGTAATCGCATGCAACCCACGTATCAAAAAACTAGTATTATTATAAGTGGAAAGCTCCAAAGTGAAATGTTGAATTACCATCTTGTCTTTTATTAAATAAAAATTTAATTAATTATTTAATTAAATACAAATATTTTATTTACATAATAGTAAAATTTAAGTCCTTAATCCCTTTAAGAATTAAATTATTATTTTCTTGATAAACGAGTACATTGATATGCTTTAAATCATAATCATGATTCTCATTACGGGAGAATTTGAAAAGTTAGGGTTGATATATATATATATATATATATATATATATATATATATATATATAATATATATATATATATATATATATATATATATATATAAAGAGAACCCTAAGTTCGCTTATGTGGTGCCACCACAAACAAGGAATCCCTTTTAATTTATTTTATATTCAAAACTAGCCTTCTCCTTTCATAAAAAGTTGTGACCTTTATGAAGAGTTAACAGTTTTATGAAAAGTTATGTCTTTTATGAAAGATTGTAACCTTTTTGTAGGGTTGTAACTTTTCCAAAGAGTTATAACATTTTCGAAAAATTGTGACTTTTATGAAAAGTCATGACTTTAATAAAGAGTTGCTACTTTCACATCAAAAGTTGTGACTTTTATGATAGTTACGACTTTCATGAAAATATATGTCTTTTATAAAAGGTTGTGACCTTTCCGAAGGGTTGTAACTTTTCAGAAGAGTTGTGACCTTTCTAATAAGGCTTAATAAGAATTTCTTCATACTATCATTTGTTGTCTATAAATAGAAGGATTTCCTGCCAGTATTATTTGTAGGTGTTTTTCGCTGTAGGATTTCGCATTTAAATACATTAATTAAGTTTCTTATGAAGTTTGTTTCAAACCTCAAAGTTTTCTTCATCCAATTTTAGCTTAATCTTTACTTTAAGTCGTAGTCATTCATGTAATTATGATAATTTCTTTTTGCTACTTTGGTGACTTTTTTATAACTCTGTTAAAATTTCAGCAAAGATTAATGAAAATTGATCTTCTTTTTTGTCTCTTTCTACGTATTTCTTCGTATATACAAATAAAATGAATTTTTGATTGCAACGCAACATTAAGACCCTTGCATCTCTCATTTTACAACTGTTAAAGTTGTTGAAATGGCTGAATTCATTACATTTGGTTCTTTAATAAACAAAAATTGTAAGCTTTTTTTCCATAGGGCAGTCGAATTCAAATAAATTATTTAAACTTCTTACTAAGTGTGTTTCATTTCTCAAAGTTTTCTTTCCCCTATTTATTGAAGCTTAATATTTTATTGTAAGTCATAGTGATTTGTATATCTATTGCATTTTTTATTTTCTATTTTGGTGATTTTTTTTTAATTCTGTTACAAATTTCAGTAAGGATGGTTGAAAATTTATCTTCTCTTTTGTCCCTTTCTACAGTTTTTTCATAAACATTTTGGGAGAGTTACTTGTGGGTTGTACTATATTTGATAGCACACAACAACAAGTATAAGATAACTGAAACGGAACCAATGATGAAGTTTGCTAAAAGAACCTAGATTCTTGTCTTGCTTGTCATAGTTAGTATATTATTTTAATTGTTTTTGCTTAGATACAAACAATTCGTATGTCATTAAACTCTTCTTAGAATATTAGTATAGACACAATTAGTCAACTTCTTTTGTCGAAAGTTAAGTAATTTGTCATATTTCTTCGTCTCTTCTGTTTTAGCATAATAAGAGATCAAGTTTTCTTGAAAACAAACAAATGTTCAAAATCCACTTTACAAATTTACTTTTTATCAACAATAAATATGCACATTAACGAAGAGTATTAAAGCTTTACCGACATTAATTAATTGTCATTAGATTCAATGCTACTATAATCTTTAGGAATATTTACAGAGAGTACCAGTTGCCTCTAAAAATACATATTTACCGATAATTAAATTTTAATTGTTATTAAATATTACTTTTACTGTAGTGATAACTCTTTATTTTGATAATTTTTTCTGTTTTTTCAATAATGAAATAACAACTCTTTCTTTTGGATTATTTCAATTAAATTTGTGACTGTAAACTTGTATACAACTTGATAGACAAGAAACATGTTTTTTTGTTCTTGATTGCTAGGAAAGCAGTGTGGTTTTTATTATTATATGTGGATATTTGTGAGTTCAAGTGCTCACAAAATTATGTTGAAAGATTTTAGTCTGTTATGTGCCAAAATTTTGGTTTAGAATATCCAGTTGTGAACCGTTCCATTCAGAGGTCACCTACTTCATGGTTGATAATTGCATTAATTCTTTCCAACTGCATACTATAACCATAAAAATAACCATGGTTCAATTGAAGAAAAAAAAAGTTAGGGTCGGTGATGTGAAACATAATCAAAAGTAATGACTATTCTGAGATAATGAGGAAAAACATGTATGATACAATCAATTTTAGGCTCAATTAAACATATACATGATACGTCATACTATAATAAAAATGGATTGATGGAGGTTCATAAGAAATGAGTTGAAGATCTTCCATTTGAGTTTAGTTTATTATGTTCTTGTATGGACGTGCTGTTCCACTTTACTTGGGAGTGTTGTTGTTCGAGACTTTTTGGTCTCTTCTTTATGTTTGATGTTTTTCTTTATAAATATTTCAAATTTAGCAAATTTCATTACTTCTGACCTACTATTTCTATGGAGATATTCTTAAACTTCTTTCTTATACTCGAGATCTCGCTATGACTCACAATTTCTTTAAAAATAATAACAAAAAATATAGAACTTTAAGATTTTGGAGGAACACTTTCCTTAGAATAAAATTTTCTTCACAATAAAGGGTATATATCTAAAATATAAATATTATCGAATGATCATATGTGATATAAATAAAATAGTTCAACACCGGACGAAGCACGGGTAATTTACCTAGTATATATATAAACGAGAACCCTAAGTCCACCTACGTGGCTCCACCACAAATCATGATTCTCTTTTAATTTTTTTTAATTTCTAAAATTAGTCTTTCCCTTTCATGAAAAGTTGCGATTTCTGAAAAATTGTGACTTTTATGAAGAGTTACCATTTTTATAAAAAGTTGTGTCTTTATAAAAGGTTGTAACCTTTTTGAAGCGTTATAACTTTTCCAAATAGTTACAACCTATCCTAAAAGTTGTGACTTTTATGAAAAGTTGTCAATTTTATGAAAAGTTGTGACTTTTACGAAAGATTGTGACCTTTTCGAAGGGTTGTAACATTTCCAAAGAGTTGAAACCTTTTCGATAAGACACAATAATCATTTGTTCACACTACCCTTTGTGGACTATAAATAGAAGACTTTCCTCTCATTTTAAAACAACGTTCTTCTTCACCTTCTTCTGGACAATTAAATATTTGTTTATTTTGCTCATGTTGAATAAACCACTGACACCATTGTTTTTATATCAGTACGGTGGTGAATAGAATCATTCTATCTTGAGAGGATCTATTCCTTTAAACATCGAATACTAGAGGAAAATAATTTTCTTTAGGGGACACTGTGCAATCAATGGGCTCGAACTTTTTCATTATGTTTCATTTTATTTTTGAAGATCTTGCTATGTTTTTTACAGTAATCAATTTATGCTTATATTATTAATTATTATTTTTGAGTACATCTTTTAAACTTTATTTTTTATGTTTATGCAAAGTTATTTTTATAAGTATTTGTCAGTACAAATTAAATAACAAACATTAATTCGATATTCAAGTAAGTTTTCTCTACTAAATTGTTTAAGGTACAGTAAAAAAAGGCTCTTACAAATCTATAATTTCTTCATTAATAACTTCATTCCTTCACACAAAAGGATGTAATTTTGAGTTCTTTAAAAAATTATGTTATAGTTAATAACTTTACATGCCCATATTTTTTGGTTTTTATATTGTTGGTATCTGTTTTTACTAAATTTTAATAGTGGATGTTATGAGTACATCAAGGATTGAAAGCTGATTAAAGTGTTAGTCATTCTTTGAGTATGTTATTCCAAACATATGAACTTTTCTGGTTAGAATGATTCGTTATCATCATTGGATATCTCACAGTGTACTCTCTTTAATGTATGTATTCTTACTGTTTTGTTGTCCATAACATTATGTTGATTATTTTTCGTTTGGTATGTACATTATCTCGCTTGGACAAAACTTTTCATTCTTTTAATGTGTTTTTCCTTCTCATTTGGATCTTGTATATATTTTTTGTGTGAGTTATGACTATTTTCGACAAACTTAATTTGAAGATATGAAACAAAACCTACTCCAAATAAAAGTAATAGCTTAAACTACAAAAGATTTGTCTATTAACATAGATTTATTATTTTATTTTTTTTAATGTTCCAGAGTATTTATTTAACATGAGTCTAGAATCTAATATTTTTATCTAATTGTATTTTTATAATGAAAATATTATACATACATATTTCTGAACAAACCGTTAAGTTTCATTGATGAAGCATCTAGAAGGGCCTTCAGAGCAGCAGTTTATTGAAGAATGGACTTCTAAAAGGGTCAACAATATTATTTTATTGTTATTTCAAATATACTTTTCTCCTTCTATATATTTTGTTAGAGTAACAAAGTAACAATAACGAAAAGTGATGATCGTTTGACCTCAAACAAGTATTGTCTCTACAAAAATTTATTTATATTGTTGTGGTGTACATTTTTTAACGGTCTTAACTTATTTATAAATAATATTGATTATCGAAAAATTTTACACAATTTTTTTTTTCAAATGGACTTATTCTAAACCATAAAATTATCAAATTCTGTATTTTTCAAGTACAATAAATTAAAAATATGATCTTTTATTGCTATATTAGAACATCACTCAATTTTAACAAGACAATGATTTATCAAACATATATTATGATAAATTATGTAAAATATAAAAATGATTAGATATCAAGATATTTTTAATCATTAATTATAATTTACAATTCTTGAGATATGTGATGCTGTCAAATCATTCATTTTTGTTGAAATGTTCTAAAAAACTACTAAAATTTACTCTTTTGTTTTCTTATATCAGTCGACTACTGCAAAAGTTTTTTGAAAAGTTTAGAAAGATTGTTTATGCATGCGTGAAGCGCGGATAAATTACCTAGTATATACACACACATACAATCATAATACTATAAAATATTAAATTAATTAAATATTAAGTAGCTAATCATTTTATATTATACTAAATAATAAAAGTAAAAAGGTATTAAATCAATATAATTCATTCTTTTAAAAAAGGGATAATGCACAAATACCCCCTCAATTTATGTCTGAAATCTCAGAGACACACTTATATTGTACTAAGGTCCTATTACCCCCCTGAACTTATTTTATTAATAATTTTCTACCCCTTTTAGGCCTATGTGGCACTATCTTGTGGGCCCAACGCTGGTTGACTTTAATTTTCAAGCTAGTGTCACGTACGCCGAGAAGGGGTAGAAAATTACTTATAAAATAAGTTAGGGAGGTATAGGACCTTAATATGGTATAAGTGTGTCTGTGGAAATTCGGACATAGATTGAGGAATACTTGTGCATTTTCCTTTAAAAATAATGCATTAATTTTCTTAGTCTCAAAAACTTAGGAATCTGAAAGATTACTTTTTGTGGTTAAATAATATTGTCTAAAATTCAGATGCATGATTTCGTTAATAATATGGAAATCAATGCATTGATTTCCTTAATTGAATTTGGAAAAAAAATAGATAAGTAGTTTGAAAAGTTACTTTTCATGTATAACTATAAATCATATTCATATGTTGCAGTATAAAATGTATTTGAACAGTCATTTCCTAAAATTGTTTAAAAGCTCGTTAAGAAGTCATAGAGATTAGTAAGAGTTACTGCCACAATAATTTTATGGGTTACAAAAGTTTTAAGGAAAATATGCAAGACACTCTAATTAGAAAGTGAATCTATTCACTTATATTTATTGTTATCACAAAATACAATCTTATCGAAAATGATATGAGATGAAGTTGAAATGATCATTCTTTACCCATCTATTTTATCGGGATATGGGGGAGTCAGGTGGCCGAGAGTGTTCATTCAAATTCTTTTTGATGAAAAATTATACTATTTATACATATAATTTAAATAGTTTTTTTTATGTATATATAGTAGATGTTGAACCTTAGCGTGTTTAGTTCTTCATATTTTGAACCTTTTTTTGTGAAATCTTAGTTTTACCATTTTTTTATTTAATATGTTTTTGTCACTGTCGACTCTATTATTAATGTCTAAAAATCATATTTTATGTGTTAAATTTTGTACTAAATGACTCATGGTTCATGTTGTCTATTTCTTGCAATTTAGTGATTTTTTACACATAGATTTATGTACAATATTCGAAGTGTTGGAAAGCATAACATGAATCAGTCCTTACTTGGATACACCCGCCTACGTGGCGCCATCATAAAGAAAGAATTCGTTTTAAATTTATGTATTTTCAAAACTAGCCTTTCCTTTTCATGAGAAGTTGTTACTTTTTTTGAAAAGTTGTTGTTTTTTGAAAAGTTATGACTTTTATGGAGAGTTGTGACTTTTATGGAAAATTGTGACTTTTATGAAAGATTGTGACCTTTCCGAAGGGCTGTAACTTTTTGTAAGTGTTGTGACTTTTTTATAAGACTCAATAAATATTTGTTCACACTAACCCTATGTTATCTATATATAGAGGAACTTCCTGCAACTATAATTTGAAGTTTTTTTCGGCTATAGGGTAGTCAAATGTAGATATATTAATTAAGTTTTCATGACATTTTTTTCAAAGTTTTTTTCCTCCTATTTCATTGAGCTTAATCATTATTATTAAGTCATAGTGATTCATGTAACTAGGGCAAATTCTTTTTTCGTATTTTGGTGAATTTTTTTAACTCTGTTAAAGTTTCAACAAGGATGATTGAAAATTGATCTTCTCTTCTGTCCCTTTCTACAGGTATCTTTATATAAACAAAGAAAAATGATTTCAATTGCAATGCGACATTACTATTCTTGGACCTCTCAGCAACTCATAACACTGTTGAAATGGTTGATAGTTGAATTCATTATTTTTGATTCTTCGGTACACAAATTTTTTATTTCTACCACTATTATTTGTATGTTTTTTCGAATTCAAATACATTAATTAAGTTTCTTAAGAAATGTGTTTCATTCCTCAAAGTTTTCTTCCTCCTATTTCGTGAAGCTTAATTTTTTACTATAAGCCATAGTGATTCATGTATCTATTGCAATCTTTTTACTATTTTTGTGACTTTTTTTTTAATGATGTTAAAAATTTCAGTGAGGATGATTGAAAATTTATCTTCTTTTTTGTTTCTTTCTACATGTTTTCTTCATATACTTTTTGGAAAATTTGCTTGTGGGTTGTGCTATATTTGATAGCACACAACAATAATTATCTCATAACTAATAGGGAACAACGATGAAGTTTGTTAAAAGAACAAAAATGATTAATCTCTTGTTTTCCACAGATAGTATATTTTTTATTATTTTTTCTAAGGTACAAGATTTTTGTATGCCATTGCACTATTTCTAGAATATTTGTATAGAGATAATTAGTTCACATCTTTTATCGTAAGTTAATTAATTTTTCATAGTCTTCTTCTATTCTTTTTGGACATAATAAGAGATCAAGTTTTCATAAAACTAATAAATGTCCATAATACACTATAACGAAAATAACTTTTTACCGGCAATAAATATGCACGTTCACGAAGAGTGTTACAATCTTATCGACATTAATTGATTGTCATTAGATTGAATGTTGATATAAACTTTAGGGACATTTATTCAGAGTACCGATTTCCTCATACATATTTAATGACAATGAAGCTATAAATTGTCATTAAATATCATTTTTGCTTTAGTGATAGCTCACTCTTTTGATAAAGATTTTGATTTTTGATAAAGAAGTAATAACTCTTTCTTGTGTTTTTTTCAATTACATTTGTAATTGTAACCTTGGATACAACCCGAAAGACTATCTTATTGACAAATATGTTAAGCAACAAGTTTTTTTCTTTTTGATTGTTAGGAAAGTAAGGACATCCTTATTATTATTTTAGATATTTGTTAGTTCAAGTGCTCACAAAATTATGTTGTGAGATTTTAATATGTTATGTGTCAAAATTTTGGTTTAGAATATCTCATTTTGAACATTCAGATTCAACCTACTGCTTGGTTGATAATTGCATTACTTTTTTGTAACTGCGTATTATAGACATAACAATAACTATGGTTTTAATCCAAATAAGTCGGGGCCAGTGATATGAAACTTTAAAAATAGTAATGACTATTATGAGACAATGACAAAAAACATTTATGATAGTAACAATATTAGGGTCATTTTTAGCATATACTTGATATCACATACAATGATAAAAAAGAGATTGATGGAGGTTCATAAGAAAGGAGTTCAAGGTCGTCCATTTAAATTTAGTTAATTATGATCTTATATAGACTTGATGTTACACTTTACTTGGGAGTGTTGTTGTTCGACACTTTTCATCTCTTTTTTAACGTCGAATAATGTTGTTCTTGATAACTTCTTGGAATTTAAAATTTTTCATTAATTCCGACCAACTATTTCTAGGGAGACTTCTTAGGCTTCTTTCGTATACTTAAAACCTCTCTATGGCTCATAATTTTTGTATAACAAAAATGAAAATTAAAAACAGATAACACTTTAAGATTTCGAAGGAATACTTTTCCTTAAGATAATATGTTCTTGACAGTGTATTGTACATAACCAAAATATGAATATTACCGAATAATCATATATAAGCACGAATAATTTACCTAGTATATATATATATGGTAGATTCCACTTTATGGCTAGGCCATCAAAGAGTAAAGAAACCAAACTCACAATCTGATTTAGAAATATTTCATCTAAGAAAAAGTTTCTACCTTGTAGGTCCAAGGCATAAGATGTACTCCATTTGACTTGGGAAACTCTATTTTGGACAACCTAGCCATAGGGTTGAAGAAGTGCCCATGGACACGAGGTCTTCATCAGTGGTTGGCCTTGGAACCGATTATATGGCATGTGTGTTGTGGTTCCAATATGAATCTGAAGTATGATGCATAGATCCCCTCAGGGGTAACTGGAACTGAGGCAAAGCACCCATTCCCATTTGATTACCACCAGGAGTAACCATAGTTGGATGATACTCAATCTGAGATGTAGAGACCCAAGCCATGGGCTGGCTAGAATAAGGAGTGTAGATCTCACCAGTTGCCTCCCTCTGTATATTCATGGTTCTTCGCTTTAATATTTTCTTTATAGAATTCAAGCACTCCTTCAGCTTAGCAAAAGACTTCTCATATTGATTTGGTTCTGCGTGACAGAAAAGATGGCCATATTGTCAAGCATGTCTTTGATGTCCCTACCTTTATTCCCTTTTTTAGTGTATTGACAAAGCTCAAGAAAGTGCTATGATACCAAATGATGCAACTAAGCTAAAAAATGAAATGCAAAGAGTGAAAGACAAGATTTTTCTCTATTTAGATAAACAATTCTCTACATAGTTGCAAAAAACAACCATTACAATGCTTAAATAGTAAAGACGTTTATTGATTGCCCAGCATTCAAACATCTCAGGCAAATTAACAATAACAGAAAATGATTTTTAAAACCTTTTAGATTAAACTGAAACTATTCTTTTCAAATAAAATCTTAACCAACTTAACAGCTAGGTGCAACCCCTCAGTACTAGCTTCCGACTTCATTCTTGCATCAGGTGCACTGCCCAAAATAGAAAATTAAATTAGTGGTGCTTCACATTATTGTCATTGATACAGTGCTCCTTCAATCAATATGTATATTTGAAATTGTCAAAGAGATAAAGTCAACAATCAATCAAGGCCGCTATATACAATATTCTCTTGAACACAACAACATTATTCACACGGGATAATTTACTAATTACTCTCAGCTCTTCCTTAATTGAGTATTCAATGATTATATGTCTTGTTGGAGAAGGGAGAAATCATAAAAAGAATGATTAAACGACTTTATCAAAAAAAAAGAAAAAGGACAAATATTTAGAACCAAATCGTTTAAGATAAATCTTAGAACAAGACCACAGTTGTGATAATTCTGATGCACGATCAAGTGAAACAGTTACCACATCTCAATAATCAAACATTGACAAACAAAGCATATGATACTCCTATTCATTGGCATAGCTTGAGGCCGAGGAACTTAATGAAAGCAAGTAGAATGGTGCACACTATTAGAGGAACATATGCGGTAAATGGTAATATTCAGTGGAACATATGAGAAACATTACATTTAGCTTTCCTTCTTTTTGTCAAAGAGCAAATTGATGGAATATGTGTTGCCTTTCTGTGCACCAACTTCCACACGTTTCTCACCGATCTGTATAAGAATAATTGTTTAGAGGCTAATGAGATAGATATATCCACATCTTGCCATAATCTACTAAAAAGTTTAATACTTGTGAGTTATTTTATGCACTAGATCAAATTATGCAATAGGATATTGTAGGCAACTCCTACATAAGAAGCATATTAAGTGCTCTGCTGTAGCAGACCAAAGAACATTGGCAGACAAATGTTCTTTCAGTATCATTGCATATAACTTAAATCCTCACCAGCTTGAACGATGTAAATCTTTAAATTTGTAAGTATATATAACTTTAAGTTTATAGTCCATTAGTCTCAAAACAGTTTCGAATTAGGAAGAACCAAAGTTTTGCAGAATAACTATACAATACCTTGTCCATAAGCCAATAGCCAACCGATGGCATATACTGCATCAAGTACATAACAGCAAGTACAGGCTGCATCAGTAGCCAAAATATTAGTGCTACTAGTAGCCATTTACACGAGTGCAAGAGAAATTATTATGAAAGAAAACGAGTACAGAACAGATTATGAAAGTTTTAATATAGAGTATCGGGAGTAGGAGTCCTATTTATGTGAATTGGATGGGACAATCAACACTCGAGCAGTTTATGGTTCTTACATATTCCATAATATATAGCTAAAAGATATCAGACACTGTAACAGGACAAACCTTCAACTAAACTAAATAAAGAGCTAATGTTGGTGTAGTACGTTCACTTGAAAATGATCATAAGTATATTTTTTAAAACAATAGGATATAAAGAAAATTAATAGAAGCTATCTGTAATACCCCTACCATGAGCATGCTATAAATATTGATAAGTATCGTGTGAACTCTAAAGATAAGAGTTTAAGTACCATGAGAAAAACAGTTTCTCGCTAGGAACATTCTCATCATATTAAAACATATAATATCATCATGGACATCTTACTTTCTCATTAATTAGTGAAAGGTAATAGGGTACAAAGGTTTAACCTTATAAAGCATACATCGTTTATATAAATTCAAGGGATATTTTTTACATATGTATGATAAAAAATAATTTACAAGATTAACCGCCACTAATGATATCAAAATACAAAACTATATAGGGTTTTGCTAACCTACGACTTAATGGTACACTACGACACAATGGTAGTAAGATAGCAATATCCCACTTTTTGATTCTTCAAAATATCCTTATCGGTTTTCATCCAGTACATTAAGGAAAAATTTTAACACAGGTGAGCCACAACCAACAAAAGGTGTGTGAGGCTCACCCATGTTTGACAAGTGGCGTCATGGTCCCACAAATAATTTTACTTTTCAACCAACGTTTATTTTTTTGTGATGTTTAAATTATCATCAAAAATAAAATCAATTTAATTTTTTATGATATTTAAATTATCTTAGTACTAATAAAGTAGAAATGATAATAGAGGCAAAACCTTTAATTTCTTTGATCTCTTTATAATAGGTTGTCACACAAATTTTATCGTTGTGCCTCACACCCATGGTAAAAATTTCGTATGTTTAAGTATAGGGACTCATTATTATTTACCATGTTAAGGATACATTGGCTCCTATTTGGATTTAACATGGCATTGTTTACATGTATGAATCACTTAATAAGTAAATATATAAATCTACAATGGAGACTTGATTACCAAGTAATAAGATTCTTATAATTACACACTTGCCGACATTATCTGAACACCTCGTATCCATCTAGCAGACCTAGTTATCTAAACTGCCAAACATCTCCTATTTATAGTAGCTTGTGCAGGAATTAAGTCCATAAATTGAGACTGCTCCGACAACCAAACTCCAACCTGTATGTTCTATCACCCATTTTCTTTGTCTATATACTAGAAAGCTTTGTTGGGATTTGAGTGTTTTACTTCATCACTAAAGCATTTGATCTTTTGGTAGTTCAAAAAAATAGATACCAAGCTAACCTTATCCTAAATACATCTGCTGCATGAGTTTTAATCTCTCACCATATTTTGTTCTCTTGCCCTTACCAAGGATGTATATCCTTTGTGACAAGGATTTTACTTCTCCTGTTTTCTATATGATGAAAGAAAGAAGAAGAATATTGAACAACTGATTACATCACATATTCATACGGAATAACATATTACATGGAATTTGATTCTAATGTTTACTCCAGCTGACATAATACAAAAAATATTTCTCATCAAGTAGATTATCGACTTGAAAATCCCCCATCTTTAAGAATGAATCGCACTCAATTATACGTAATATATGTGTGACTTGACCACAATATGGGATACTGAAATTCTAGTCACAAGTATTTAAGCTCGGATTCGAAGTACGTGGAGACCTAACCTTTAGAAGATCATTCCCTCAATGAATATGAATATGAGTTTGATTTGCTCTCGTGCATGGGGAATGAGCGTGTGCGAGTGTCACCAAATTTATAAATTGCATGACCACAATTCAATTCAGAGGATGCTTGTACTTATTTTCATACTCTTAACAGTTACGATCTATGACATACAAACAAGGAAAGGAGATGCAAATGATTTAATTTTTCACAAATGGTGATTATGTTTTTTCCTCTTTGTTTTGTCGAGGGTTTATTAGAAACAACCTCTCTACCTCCCAAGGTAGAAGGTAAGGTCTGAGTATACTCTTCCAGACCCACTTGTGAGTTTACACTAGGTATGTTTTTGTTAATGATTACGCTGTCTAGTAAGCCTCATGGTTGTATTGGTGATGTATTGGAAGAAACGCTTAGATAACTGAGTGGGTACTTGGACGTACGGGTTCAACGCGCCAGAACCATACATGCTGGTGTTGGATTATGTTTATCCAGTACATGATCGTAGTACGGTACTTGGATTCATTTTGGGTCTTGCTAGCATACTCTTGTTTATCCAACTTGTACGGCATTATGAGTAGGTGTAGTTCCCAATAGATCAGGGAAGATGGGTTGGTCGCCAAGATGAACACATGATGTATTATGTCAGTGTCGATATGGAACCTTCCCAGGTAAGATATGTTTATGACCTACATGCAACATTTGATTGGGAAATGAATGACTTTTAAACGATTTATCATAATTTATATGTATATTATTATTTGAGTTTTTTTTCAATGCATATGAGGAATATGATTTTGACATTGAAGTGCATGCTTTCTTAATTACTTTTTTCACCCTTTAAGAGGTCAATGAAGCTTCTTGAACTACTTGGTTTTAAGTCCCAAAGTCAGCAAGTGAACACAGCTTAAGAGCCATCTTCTACCAGTGGCGAGCCTCACTCTTCCTCCATTGGTGATTGAGTTGTTATCTCGTTGTCAGTTGCATAATAATACTGAAATCTAGAGTCAAAGCTCCAAGTACTCATTAGTGGGTGTAGTTTGGTTGTAAACCTAAAACTTGTATTGTGTATGTTAAGCTTATATTAGTACTTTTATGTCCCATGGAATAGATGTTTGTGGTCTTGCTAGTTTGAGATACACTATCGCTTGGTAGGGTTAGTCTACTAGGTGCCACTCACGGACCCATAAAATTTAGTTGTGACAGTATCCCTATCTATAAATACCCCTATCATCACCTACTTAAAGGAGAAGAATGAAAGCACAGGATAAGGATAACTATAAATGATATCAGTGGCACATACACCCTTGCAGATTTAAAATTATACTCCCTTCATCCCATTTTATATGACTTAGTTTCCTTTATAGTCGATGTCAATAAGAATGACACATTTTTATATTTAGTAATAAATTAATTTTAAAATGTCCGTTATACCCTTAGTGAAATGATTTATAGCCACACAAACACATATCACTCGTCACTTATTTTAGACCAAAGTTTCAAAAGTCTTCTTTCTTTCTTTCTTTCTTTCTTAACATCATGCCAAGTCAAACTACATTACATCATAAAAAATGGGACAGAGGGCATAATAAATATGGCAGATCCTCAATGATTAATGAAATTCTGAAAAATTGAATGCTAATTAAATGTCTTGATCAAACCTGGTAAGAAATCCAAGCTTCCTTGATACCATGGCTGGCAGCAACAATTATCAGTTCCGCACACCTTTCTGATGAAACACGCCGCTATATAGAATTTTAAAATAAAGATTTAACAGGACAATTTGCAAAAATTATTCACATGATCCAAATGTATCAGAAAGAAGGAAAAATGGACTTGTTACAGAGAGGAAATTTATATAGAGTCCAAATCAGATAAATTCTTCTCTATGTAATAAAAGAGTACCACAGTAGCAATTTCTTGTTGCAGAGGTGTCATAGGAGACAGATGAAAGCTTTAATGCTATGTAATCCCTTTTAAAAATACACTAAAGTTTCAAAAGCATAAGCATATATAGCCAGAACTACAATCATCACACATTTAAGTTTTATAAGATTCTATTTGGAAAGACGCAAACCAAAAAATTCTCCCAGGCCCGTTTACCAAGACTTTTCTCTCTCCTACTTTCTAGGTTTGTCGAAGCTCCTTTCTCTGGCTAGGTCCACTGGAATTAGACCCTTCACTTCCTTCCAACAGTAATCAGTAATCACCCACTGTGGTAACGGACAAAAACCTTTCTCTTTCCATTTTCCTTTGATTTGTACTAATTTTTTTCATGGGAGGAAATTAGAATTTATTCTAATGCTGCTTCAAGTCTTTTGACATCATCAGATCAACTTCAGACAATGATATTTGATTCGACTGGGTTGAGAGAAGCAGAAATAGGCTGAGAAGAATAACCATCAACAAGAAGGGTATGTAATGGATTTGCTTCATCCTCAAGGAGCCTTCGAAAGATCAAAAGAATATGGTGAGGAGATGGAGGACAAAGGATCAAGTGACTTTTATGGTACTAGGAAATACAACGAACATGAAAGCTACATGAGCATTCTGTCACGAAAGGGGGAGGGGCTAGTGAAATAGCCCAATTATACCTCCAAAAAGAAGTAAAAAGTGGTCTTTGTTCAAATATAGAACCTAACCAAGGTTAGGGTCGATCTCATGAGGAATATGGGTTTGGATCTAGGTCGTCGTATTATCTTCGGAAGGGGGGAAAGGGTAGAATTTGTATAGTAAACGATCTTTATGTTCTTCAAAAGTAGTAAGTAGCAGAGTATCAAGTAATTGTGTTTTTTAATCAGTGAAAGACAAAACTAGGGTTTTATGATCATAATGAAGTCATAACGAAGTAAGACCGTATTATTGTAGACATTCAACAGAAAACACATCTAATCAGAATAAAAAGAAAGATAATCACCTCGGTTGAACCAGTTCTTGGATTGGGAGTTTCTACAGGACCTGGGCAAACTACAGTAACCTTGATTCCTTTACGACAGAGCTGCACAGAAAAATAATTAGATGAATGCTAAGATAAATGAAAACAAGAAGATGATAATAACAAGGCTCTTGATCATTTATGAGGGGTATTGAGGAAGCTAGAATAATAATGATAATATTATGGATGTTGGAATCAAACACATACTGGTTCAAATTCAGCTACCAGCTTAAGCGGACATCTTCTGCTATGTATATATGAATCTTTCATACTTGTATAATTTCATTGTTTGGTGGTGATGAGACACAACACCCCTCAAGTCATTAAAAAATTGAACCTACTTTTAGATCAATAGTGCTTACCAGATATAATGAGATCTGACTTCTGTCAACTGTCAAACAAGCTGTTCCGTTTTGGTGAATGGGTTTTAGGATGTGGTTATACATTGAATACCCTTCAAAGATGGAGGCAAACGACAGTAACGCTGAGAAGGGAGGAAGAATAGGGGGTAAGAGAGGCAGGATGGATGTTAAGGGTGGTCGTCTTCCACCAGAAGACTTGGATGGGGGAGGCAAATCATTGAGAACAAGAAAGAGGCAACGGAAAATTTGAATAGTGGAAAGGAAGAAAAGCTCTTATAAGGTGAAAAGACAGAATTACCCTTGGATTAGTGAACCAGTTTGGAGGGGCATATTGAGCCGGTTCACAACTCAGAGAAAGTATAATGGCCAGATTGCAAGTAACTTAACCAGGAATAGAAGTTTGAATTGGCGGATCCCTTTGAAAGAGAAGAAGAGCCAAACACCTACTCTTCCGGCGCCGGAAAGCAAAAGTGGAAGGAATTGGCTATTCCATCCTCCTAATTAATTTGTGAACGCTGTGAAGGACCTGGGTTTCTGTTTCATGTGTGGGGGAGCAGCAGAAGGTCACAACTTCTGTTTCAGGTGTGTCAGAAGGCCAGAAATCTGCTTCTGGTGAACTTGAAAGTTACATATCAGGGTTAGTATGGAGTCATTTTGACCAGACGATGGGTGTCGGGTTCTGGGAAGTCTACCTCTGGGCGAGCCTTCTATGCTAAATCTGAGGCTGGAGTTCAGCCGGCAACCTCGCCGTGCTGGATATAGGTTCTGTTAATGCCAGCATCGCTCAGTTGGCTCCTTTTCTTCCAGAAATCAGTGGAAAGGGAGTGGGGAGTAGCCAAGGGGCCTGTATAAAATCAAATGGCGTTATACACAGAGAGGGAAGGAGCTGACTGTCATCTTTCAGCTAATTAACTGCTGATGATTGGCACTGTCAGCGGGTGTAAAGACATACAGATAGAAGATGTGATATCGTTAGCTTGAGTCGAGGACAAAAGAAACATGACAGGTGGGGTGGGAGGAAAATACCTTAGATTGGAGAAATTTTTGGGGTGTTATTTGAAGGAAAGGAGAGGAAGGTGTTAGATTTGCTCAGGTATATAGAACTAGAGGCAAAAAAAGATAGGGAATGGGAGAAGATTGTAGGGAGGGGAGTGATAGAATATTGGTGAAGGAGGAGGGGGGAGGTAAAATGATAGTGTATGAGAGGAGATGTAGAAGTAGGGAAAGGAGTGGTGCTATAATGGAGAAAGGAGGGGCGATGAGGGTAAAGACTATGTCCATGGAAGTTAAAATCACTACATAGAACGTCAAAGAAGGGAGGATTGGGGGTCGAATCTCTTGTGTCTTAAAGAGTCGAAAGTAAAAGTAATGACAGACATGGTTGCTAGAAGCGTATGGGGAACAGTAGGTGAAGTATGATTAGGTTCCAGTTATAGGTAATGCAAGGGATATAGTAATCTAAGGGATGAGAAAAAAATAGAGGTGACGTAGGTAAGTAAGGGGCAGTTCATGATTATCATGCTTGATGGGAGTAGGAGGAGGAACATGCACACCCCTTTCAAGTTTGAGAACATGCTGCTTCAGGTGTTAGACTTTAAAGAAAGATTATATGGGAGGTCCAATGGATAAGAAGTTGCAGGCACATCCTCATTCCAATTTGCCAGCAAATTAAAATTGCTAAAAAAATATATAAGGAGGCGTTTGGAATGATAGAAGTTAAAATGAAGGAGTTAACTAACATGGTGGGGGAAATGGAGCGGGTGGAAGGGTTGAGAGAATTAGACGAGGGGGAGCATCAGGAAAGAGGAGGCGAAGAGAGAGCTAGCCACTTTGGCAATAGCTCGAGAGGTTAGTTGGAGAAAAAAATCGAGGGCTATGTGGTTTGAAAGAAGGGGATTCAAACACACTTTTTTCATAGGTTGCTGTAGAAAATAGGAGAACTTCATTGAATCTTTAGAAATAAATGGAGTAGTATTTAAAAGGGAAAGGAAGTTGAGGGGGTTATTGTGGTGATGAACTGTCATTTAATGAAGATATTACCTGAAGACTAAAGCTTAGGGGAATAGTGCGAAGCTTAGGGGAATAGTGCTAAGTCAATTAGGAAAAGGGGATGAGGGAGTGGTTGGAAATGATTATTTTAGAAGAAGAGGTAAGGAATGCATTGTGACTACTGCAGGAGACAAGCCCCAATACTACAACAAATTCGATTATCACGGACAAATTATTTCGTCATTAATAAATCAAATTTCGTCACTAAAAATCTTGTGAGACAAAAATTAATTCGTCACTCAATCTTCACTAAATGTGTGTCTCTAAAAGTATACAAAGACGATTTAGTGCTTCGTCACTAAAAGTATTATTTTAACTACAAAAAGAAAAATCGTCCCAAAATGCTATTTGTGACAAATTTATTTGTCGTAAAAAATATTTTTTTGTAGTTAATAGTATGCTTTGTCACTAAAAACGTTGTTACTGCTAACAAAATTATATCGTCACTAATTAGTTTACTTCAATTAGTGACAAAATCAATTGTCTCTATAATTATATGTGTTTCCTAGTTGAAGAAAATCTAATTTCGTCACTAATGACTATTTCTTATATACAAAAAATTATTTTGCTCTTAAACAAGGAATAAATTTATCCTTATAAAAATTATTAATTTTCCTATGATATACATATGTTATCCATGTATCTCGCAGCCCTATTTTTTTTGGCCAAGAGCTAGCACATTATGCTTCCTTGGGGAATCGAGCTCACAACCTCGAGTTTGAAAGTGAAGAGTGTTTACCATCTGACCAACTATCTCTTGTCTCTCATTTTTATTTTATTTTTTAATTCATTCACTTCTTTTAAATTTAAATTTAATAGAAATAATATATTAAATGATTAATTGTACTCATACACAAATGCATGAAATTTTACTACCCACAATTAATTCAAATGTAGATTATATTTTAATTAAACTGTATATTTCTTCAATTTATCTTTAAATACATGTAGTACAATTATGTCATTTTGTTTACTTATTTTTATAAATTTAAAAATTATTTAGTACAATTATAAATTTTTGTAAAATTAAACTTTAAATTTTATTAAAAAAATTAAATAATCGTTCAATTTGATCAGTAAATCAATTCTTTTGAAACAAAAACATTGATACCCATAACTATAATATTTCATCATAATATATTTGAAATCCTAGTTGGTTCATTTCTTTTATTATTTTACTTCAATTTTCACACTCATGAAAAATAGAAATTCATGAAATATTTCACAACTTTGAGAAGTTTAAGTTTGTAAGTCGTCTCTGTATAGTTGATCTATGTACGTATGTGGAATTACTATTATATATGTGTATATTTATAGACAAGCAATAGACTGACTTAGAGTGTGTTTGGTATGAAGGAAAATGTTTTCCAATTTTCTCATGTTTGGTTGGGACAAAAGTTTTGGAAAATGTATTCCAAATGAACTCATTTTTCTCAAAATTAAGGAAAATCACTTCCCTTCAAAAATTAAGGAAAACATTTCCAAAACTCTCCTCCAATTTTAAATTAATTTTTTTTGGGAAAAACAACAATTTAAAAAAAATCAAATAAAATTTTATTTTTTTACCCGATCTCTGACCCCACCCACCCACCACCGGCCAGCCCCCCCCCCCCATCCCCAAAATATAATTTTGCTTTTTAAAAATATTTTCAACTTCAAATTTTTAATTTTAAACTCCTACCTCCCTCCCCCCCCCCCCGGCCAGCCCCCCATCCACCCCAACCCCCAAAAAAATTAATTTTGTTTTTTGAAAATACTATAAAGTTCAAATTTTATTTTTTCACTCCTACCCCCTCCACCACCACCCCAAATAAAAATTATTTTTTAAAAAATATTTTTCAATTTCATAAAATTATTTTGTACTCTATTAAAAATAAAAGATGTATCTAAAAAATATTTTTCATTCATAAATCAAACACTAAAAATCATTTTCGGAAAATATTTTCTACTCACCAACCAAACATGAGAAAACAAGTCCAAAATCTACTTGTTTTCCAGGAAAACATTTTCTAGGAAAACATTTTCCATGGAAAACATTTTCCTTCATACCAAACACACCCTTAGTCTATGTAGTTTATCAAACACAAATCAATAGACATACACAAAAAAACACAAAGACTTCAGAAATTATTTTTTATCGTCTTCATCAATGAAAGTGTATAAAATAAAAACAAAAGTGCGAAACCAACAAATATTAGCAATCTAGTGGTAGAACCATACCCCACTTACAATACTTATAACCTGGATTATACTTTTCAAATGACAAATTTTATAATTGCGTAATTTAAGAAAATTGATGTATTGAACTTTTTCATTTTTACAAAATTGTCTGACTTCGTTGGTTTTAGTATTTTCCCTCGACAATTAACGAGTTAAATCTGTCTATTTCTTATGAAGCACTTGCATTATTCCTTTTTTAAGTTGTCACTTATAATTATGAACAATTGTAGAAATGAAAATTTGTATTTAGCTATGAATGTTTTCGTAGCAAATAATTGAATTATTCACTACAAATTTTAAGTCGTCGCTATTAAACACCTTACATATTTTGTGATAATTTTTTTGTTATCACTAAATCGCAGATGGATTAGAGACAATAAAATCTTTGTCACCAATTACTTATATTATTAGTGACGAAAATAAATGTCATAATTTAACCTAAATTTTTATAGCTAAAACTTATAATATTTAACTACGAACTCTAATTTGTCGATATTGTAACAACATGTTTTTTTAGATGAATTTTTTTTGGTCCAAGAATTAATATATTTTAAAACAAAAAATAATTTGTCATGAATTAGACACATTATTAGTGACGAAATAATGTGTCGCCGATAACTTTAAATTAGTGACTAACACTACCTAACAAATGGCGCAAATTAATTTTTGGTGGAAAATATTAGAGGACAAAACTTTATTACAAATTTACTTTTCGTCACTAAAAGTATGTGTCTAATATATTTAAACACGAAAAGTAAATTTTGTCACTAAAAGCAAACAATTAGTGACGAATTTGATGTTGTAGCTAATAATGTCGTAGCTATATATCATATTTGTTGTATATAGGTTTTTTTTATAACCGAGAAATCCGTCTGTGATCGCCCTTCTGACCACTCACAGTCTTCTTAACTCGGTGGATAATGGGCCCACCCCTCTACCCTTCTCCCCTCTACCCTTCTCCACTTAAATATCGTGCTTCGCTTTGCATGGTGTGGGGCTTGAACCTGCAACCGAAGCCACAAATCCTCCACATTTTGCCACTCGAGCTAGGCCTTAGGGACCCCTCTAGCTTTTTTCCAACACTGTTGGAGGATAGTTGAAGGTGAGTTGATGGAGACTATTGCAGAATTTCAAGAAACTGGAGAGTGAGAAAAGTCTTAATGCATCTTTCATTACCATTATGTCGAAGAACGAAGGAGTGCAATAAGCATCAAAGATTCTAGGCCTGTTAGTCTGGTAGCACCATAAAATCATCTCTAAGGAGCTTTCTAAAAGCGTACTGGATTAGACAGTTTCATCCTCTCAAAATGTTGTTGTCCAAGGAATACAGGTCCTTGATGCAAATTTAGCACCAAATGAAGTGGTTGACTCCAGAAGGAAGAAAGGAGACGCATTTTATGTAAATTGAATTTTGAGAAGCATATGATCATGTGAATTGGTAGTTTCTACACTTCATGATGCAAAAGATGAGGTTTAGGGACAAGGGGAGGAAATGGGTTAAAGTTTGCATCTCTACTGCCAGATTTTCTATTTTAGCGAATAGGAATCCTTTTGGTTACTCTGGGAGCTCGAGGGGGTTAAGACGGTGGGATCCTTTACTCCAATGCTATTTACTTTGGTATTGGAAGAACTCAACAAAATGATTGATAGGGCAGTTACTAGAGGCTTCTTGAAGGATTTCGATGCTTCATTGCAGAGCAGAGTAATGACTCACATTTTATTTGTGGATGATACCTTGGTCTTTTGTGCAGAGGTCTCCCAACTAAATTACAGCTAGATTACTTGAGACAGATACTTATTTCCTTCAGGTTGTGTCAGGCCTAAAGATCAATTCAGGAAATATGAAATCACTCAAGTAGGAGAAGTGGTTAATATGGACGAGATTGTGCAGGTGTTGAATTGTAAGGTGGGCACATTACCTACTTCATATTTGGGTCTACCATTGGGTGCTTTGAACAAAGATCTATTAGTGTTGATTCCGATGATCGAGAGATTAAAGAAGCATCTAGAGGGGTGGCAAAAGAGATATTTCCCCAAAGGAGGGAAGGAAGTTGTTAAATTAGGTCTTAGGCCTAACTCACAAGTCACACCCCAAAAGCTAGCTCAAAAGGAGGAGGATTGCCCAAGTCTTATAAGGAGTTCACCCTTCTCATTAACTACCGACGTGGGACTTTGGTCATTCTTTAATACCCTACCTCACACCCAGTACTTAGCACTTGGTGCGTGGGCCATTTTTTATTTTAGGGGCCACAACATTGGGTGAGACGAGCCCTTCACTGGTGCGTCGTTTTCCTCTCTCTTCCTATCAACCCTCACATTAGAGAGCAAAATTTAACATGGTATCAGAGTCATGGTTCAATGATGGAGCCAAGTTAGAAATGAGGGTTTATCATGGCAAGTGTAGTTCTAGCCGCAACCTTTTCGACAGTACTGAAGATTTTTATTGGAGAAATTGTTTCAGATGAATTCTCTGTTTTGAGACGTAGATTTGATGGAGATTATGGAGACGAGATGCAAGATCCTAAAGATTATGTGAAGAAGGTGGACAAATTTATTTTGACAGAAATTCTGGCAAAGGGGGAGATTTGTTAGGATTTATTTGCCCTGTTTTTCTTACCATAAATAGGTTTTCCTTTTAGGAAAAGGTTTTGAATTTACTAGTTCTTTTCTTATAGGAAAAGGTTTAGGAATCTATAAATAGAGGTATGTTCTTTCTAACTTAATCAGCATTCACAATGTAGTCTCAAGGGATTTGATAGTTTTGGTTAGAGGGAGAATTTATGAGTTACAAGTTTGATACTTTATCACTTGTGTGAACCTCCATGTATTCTGAGTGAGCTGGTTTGAGGTTATTTATCTCTATATTTTGTACTCTCATATTTATAGTGGTTTGTTCATCTCATTTGCGGATGTAGGTCGATTGATCGAACCACTTAAACCTATGTCTTTTGGTATATTTCTCGTTTTTCTTCTTACTCATGGTTTTTCGAGGCTAAAATGTGAAATTAAGTCTTAGGCCTAACTCACACCCCAAAAACTAGCTCAAAGGAAGGAAGAATGCCTAAGTCTTATAAGGAGATCACCCATCTCATTAACCACCGATGTTGGACTTTGGTCATTCTTTACAACCCCACCTCACGCCCAGTGTTTAGCATCTAGTGCATGGGCAATTTTTGATTTTGGGGGCCCAACATGGGGTGAGACGGGCCCTACTCTGATACCATGTGAAATTAGGACTTAAATTTAACTCACACCCCAAAAGCTAGCTCTAAGGGAGGAGGATTGTCCAAGCCTTTTTTCATTCTTTAACAGAAGTATTGATCAGAAGTACTTTATCTAGCATCCCCACATATTTAATGTCACTCCGGCAGGCTCCTTGTAAAGTGCCAGAAAAGATGGAAAGACTTTAGTGGAAAATGTAATGGAACTCAACGGAGGGATATAAAAAGTTTCACTTAGTGATGAATTGTCATATCTCAAAAGGAATGGTGAGGACTTGGTGTGAAAGATCACGGGTTCAACAAAACATCGCTATGGGAAGTGGTATGGAGGTTTGGGGTGGAGGAGAATGTGTTTTGGAGGGGTGGTAGTAAAAAAGTATGGCATTTTGGAAGGTGGGTGAAGGACTAACAATATCAAACACCTTTAAGGTGTGGTTTATGGAGGAGTATTATGAAGGAACGGAAGACTTTGGTAGACATAATTCTTCCGAAGTTGGGGATGGCAGAAGTATTAGTTTCTGGACACACTAGTGGTGTGGGGAGGATGAGCTGCGGGAAGTTTTCCCTAACATATATAAAGTGTCTTGCCAAAAAGAGATGACAGTCCATCAAGTTTTGAGGTCTCATGAGGGGGAAGTTCATTTGGATCTGAGGTTCAAGACGAATCTACAGGACTGGGAGTTAGAAGAATTTTATTAATTTGGTTGAGTTACTGTATGGAGAGGATCTGCTTATTAATAGATGAGATGTATGGAGATGGTGAGAGAGTAGAACAGTGTTATCAGAGGCACAACGCTTAAGCCCTGAAGCAAGGCTCAAAACATGTTGAGCGCTTCGCCTTACTTAATGTGCGCTTTAGTGTCGTCATCAAGGTTCCAAGACATACTTTTCTTTGTCAATGAACCTCTTCTAAAGAGACCAAACTAAACAATTGCTATTTCATTTTATCGTTATTATTTTTCAATTTCTTTGTTCATATATTTGTCATGCTTTTAAATTATTAGCCTTGACTAAACATATTTATTGTATATTTTTCCCCTTGCGTCTTTTTTCATTAAAGTCAACGTCTTATTTGCACTTTGCGCTTAAAGCCCCAATGGAGCTTAGAGCTTTTTTGTGATTTTTTCTTTTGATAACAATGGAGTAGAGATGGCTAATTCACCTTTCGATGGTATTTATGAGAGGTTAATAATAAAACTTTAATGTATTTTCCCTCATTGTGCTATTTAAGTACCCAGGGGTCTGAGGAAGGACTGTTTCTTTGCATGGTTGGCAGCAAGGGTGTGATATTGACAGCGGAAAACCAGACAAAAAAAGAAGATCAACTATGTTAGTTGGTGCTTCCTGTGCAAAAGTTTGAGTGAAGATGTGGATAATCTCTTGTTCCTTTGTCAAGTGGCTAACTTTTGTGGAGAGTAATTCTTAATTGGTTTGGGGTGCGATGGGTGATGCCAAGAACAGTGAAGGAGGCTTTGCATAGCTGAAGTTATAGGAGGAGAAAAAGGAGTCCTATGGCTTTAAAGGTTTCCCGCTAGCACTGTTGTGGTTATTTGGAGAGAGGGAAATTGGAGAGTGTTTGAAGGGTTGAACAAGATATCGTGAAGTTGCAAATAATCTTCTGTTTCTAGTTTACTTTTGGTGTTCCCACGAGACCGAAGTTTGTCTAGAAGATTGGGCCTCTTTTTTTGAGAATCATGTTTCAATGTAGGTTCTCGTTTTAGGTATGCAGCTTGTATATGAGGGGGTTTCCCCAATTATTAATAAAATTATAAAAAAATGATGCATACCTCAGAACGCAAGGAGTGGAAATACCCATTTACTGCAAATTTAGAAGCCGAGTATACCGCCTGACCTGGTGCTGGAGTCTTTCCAGCTGCACTGCTCATCTAGGTATAAAAACAATACAAATTATTATTTTTTACCATCGCCTCATCCAGGGGTATATAATGTACAGAAAACTAAATCTCTTGCACATATTTATAGTGGAAGAGAACGATTATAAAAGTGGAGAAACTTTCCAGAGTCCTGCCGCGAGGGCATACTAAAAAACAACCACCTGATTAACATAAGAACGTGATAAAAACAGTTTTCCCAAGAGAATTATTGTGTTATTATATTCCTTTTAGAGTATGGATCTACTTGAGTTTCACCTGCCTGCATAAAAAATTTGCATAGAAAAGAACGACTCTGAAAATCAGAATTCTATAAGAGAAGAACCAGAAAAGAACTGTGATCCTAAAAGATTGTACTAAATTAAGATAACATTAGTAGACTATACTGCAACAACCTTGGTAAACCACCAGCCAGCATTTTGTATGAGATTTGAAAGTTAAGTATTTTCGTAATTAATAATTTAGTAGAAATTTTTGTCCGGAACAAGTTCTGCTATCAGGTTATGGCATCAAGATAATTGTAGTCACCAAACTTAATCGCACCTCTGATAATCCTACTTACCACAACAAGATGTCCTCTTCCCCGCTTTAGCATGTAAGGCACAAGCATCCGCGTCATTGATATGGGGCCCACGACATTCACATTTAACATTGCCTACTAACAGACCAGATATGATATAAGTATTTGAAGCGACACAAAAGAAACATTTCATAATCGGATGTCATATATTATCAGGTCACCATGAATAGATGGATATCCACAGAACAGATCTGTTCAAAGAAACTAATGAAGAGTCATAAGAACCTCAGGACTCTTTTTCTGACAAATCCTCCGTAGAGATGGATAGCAAAACCATAAAAACATGCTCATGCTTTAGATGACAAAAGTGTCCAACAAAAAAAAAAAGAAGAAAAAAAGCAGCTTCCCCTTTTTTAATAAAAGTTACTCCAATATATTATACCAGAGAGGGCCTGCATCTAAAGAACTTTTTTCTGCCAAGCTAATTATACACAAACTGACATCTCTTACAAGCTAGACACCTAGAAAACATACATAGCCCATATGATGTACATTTGAGACTAAATGAAATTCAAATGATATTTATAATTTCCTTCGTGTTGTTTGAATTCCTTTTTCCCTCCATCCTCCTGTTTTTGCAGTAATTGTAAAACTCTGCGATCAAGCTCCCTCTAAGTCTCCAAGTTTCACCTCTTCCCTTCTTCTTTTTTTAAGAATGGTAACAATCTCTATATATCAATGCACAAACACAGCGCCAAACCAATATGCATAAATGTGAAGCTAAAACCGAAAAAGCTATCCTTTATTTTTTTTTGAAAATGGTAATTGTTTCTATTTCTGTAGAACAGTACATAGGTTTTACTGAAAACAGTATTTACATAAGGAACTCTAGTAATACCAACCTATCCCTATAATGAGTCTAAGACATCAATGATAGAGACGGTATCATTAGAGTAAATTTGATTACACCAAAAACACATGGTCACATTACAATTCAGTTTGACTTGTTGCATACTACTCTCCCTATTCTCAAAAACTCTAAGGTTCCTCTCTTTCCATATTGTCCACCAAAGAGTGGCAGGGACCAATTCTCCAGTTACTTCTATTTTTTGCTTGTGTCCCTTCTTCTTCCCAGCTATATAAAGCCTCTGAAATTCTCCCAGGCATGGACCAGGACATGCTTTTTAAGTCTCAGGAACTACTGGCCAGTGACTTCACATTAGATGAACAAGTGATTGACTGTTTTTGAAGTTTTTCCACAGAAAAAACATCTAGAGTAAAGTGTATTTCGCCTCTTCATTAAATTCTCCTGTGTCTGTTTCTTTAGCCAGCAACCACACAAAGCAAGACACCTTGTATGCGATTTTGGCTTTCCATATATGTCTCCAATGCCACCTGAGTAACTGTAGATTTTGATGGTTCAACTTCTTGTGTGTTGCACCTAGTTTAAAAATCCCTTTCCTGCTTCCCGACCACTGCAATCTGTCCAGCCCTGTTTCCAGACCACTAAACTGATCAATGCTTCTAAAAAATTTTGTTACTCCTGGAATTTCTGTCATTGAGGTATCTTCTAGATACAAAATTCCACCCTTGAAGAGTGCATAAGTCAGCTATAGTACTTTGTTGCTGAAGAACTAAATTTTGGATGTTAGGGAAGAAAGTCTCCATATTTCCTTCTGCATGTCAATTGTCCTTCCAGAATCTAGTTTTAATGTCATCTACCACTTTGATCTTGGTTTTTTGTTTGAATTCATTCCAAAGTTCTCTAATGTATTTCCATAAGCTAACACAATAAGGGGTGGTAACCTCCTTTGTCATCCAATTATCACTCTCTTCATATCTTTCCTTTATGACTGAGCCCCACGTATTCTGATTATCATTTGAGTACTTCCAAAGCCACTTCATTCTCAAAGCTTTGCTCTGGTTCTTCATATTCTTGATCCCTTTGACTAAGTGATACCCTCTCCTTTCCTTGTTCTCTAGTCACAAAATTTTTCTTCTGATGCTATCCAAACTATTGATGATTCCTAGCGGGACAGGAAATAATGACATCATATATGTTGGAAGTGCATCAGAATTAATCAAAGTTAGTCTTGCCCCTAGTGAAAGGTACTGAGACTTCCACCTTGCTAACCTCTTCTTACACTTGTCATCACCCCATCCGAGATTTCCATAGACTTGGATTTTGCCCCCAAAGGCATACCTAAGTATGTGATTGGGAGGACACCCGCTTCACCTCCAAGTATTGACTTCAAAATTAACAGTCCACCAAATACATTTCAACAACATAGAAAGATGTTTTTGGCATTCTCCACCAAAGACTCCAAAGAGCTTTTTGGCACTGTCCATTTGATACCTCATGTATAGAAAGATGTTCCAGATTTGAGAAGTCAACCCACAATGTAACATAGATGACAGTTTCAGCTTCCTTACCACAAAGATAGCATCTTGAAGATAATTGTATGTCTCTCTTTAAATTTCATGCGTTAAGCATGCCTGTTACTACCAACCAGATAAAGCATTTCATTTTATATGGAATTCTAACTTCCCATATGTGCTTCCATGGCCACAACTGTTAGTCTTGACTGATTGGGTGATTATTCAGGATTCCATATGCAGAATTGACTGTAAATTTTCCTTTGTTATGCCCCTGTCACCACATCCGGTCAACTTCTGCACCAAGGATATACAGATATTCTCATTATACATAACTTACTCTGGAAATTTGTCTTCTTTCCTAATGTAAATTGCTTATGATTGTCACTGAAAGGAAATATAATCTGGAAGGAACATATTCCTAGCCAAAAATATCATTGGAAACCAACAATAAGAACTAAGGGGATTCTATATGTTGATATAATATTGCAGTTGACAAACACTTACTTGTATTTTAACATCTATTTTTCAGAAGGATTGTGTCTTAACATCTTTTGTAAAACGAACTATTTGTGGTTGTGGTTGTGTACTACTGAATTGAGAATCTGCTAGCGCTGATTGAAATGATTAAGCAAAGAACCCAAAAACTGACTAGGGTGGAACTTTATAGGCAAGGCATGGATATGGACCTAATCAGTCCAA
Organism: Solanum peruvianum; assembly: GCA_027705065.1. NCBI lineage: Eukaryota > Viridiplantae > Streptophyta > Magnoliopsida > Solanales > Solanaceae > Solanum > Solanum peruvianum. Next base: position 28,548,720 of record JAKWJD010001758.1, read on the forward strand.
CGTAGTTTATGAAGACATGATACCTTGAGAGTTTCTTCTGTCACATCCAGTGCTGTAGATTTCTGCAATAAAGAGAATTATATTATCTAACTACATCTTCATAACATTAACAATCATCTTGAATTGATCAAAGAAAAACTCGGTGAAAACCCAGATGTTAAAGTTCTGCAAGCTACAAAGACAAAGTTGCAAATTTTAAATTGTCCTTCATAGTGATTTCTCTCACTCCTCTCCCCGCCCACCTGCATGTACTCCAGTGATAGTTATAAAAGATTTAGCACCATTTGTTTTTACAAGGGGAACAAAGTTAAAAACTATCTGTTTATAAAACCAGCTACATTACTTAGAAACTACTAGTTTACATTAAAACCAGCTACATTGCTTGAAGTTCTAACTTCTAATTTGACATCCTCAGCAAGTGTCAACCCTCAAGCTACATAGAATTCCACAAAATTAAGGTTTTTATATTAAAAAACTTTTTAAGTGTGAATGCTTTTAGCGTTTTCTTCTAAAATTACTTTGATAAAATTATATAAGATTGGCGTGGAATCATATTGTTTCATGCCCAACCAAATAGGAGGCACAAAAGTTAAACATAAAGATTGATAAGAATACCAGAAGATATTATTAAGAAGTGAAGGGTGACTTTTTGTTGCACAACTCAATCGTCAAGCGCCATAACAGAAGTTCCCAGTTTCTCTAGATTGAGATAAAAATAGGACATACTTGGTCAGACCATCTCCAGAAAATATTGAAGAGTTCAATTCTTCAAAACACCCTCATGTTCTATGCTTTTTATACGACTGGCAAAAGAATTGAATATCCTCAATGTTAACAGGGTTCCTAATGATCTGTTAATTTAATGTTGAAATACACGGGTTAAGAAAACTCCATCAGATGAGTTTGTTCATAACAAGCCCTTATATCATTAGCCCAAAAGGGATACTATCACCATGAACATAATGAATCCAAATGAAAGCAGAAACAAACTAATATAATCGATCAGAGCCTGAGTCAGATGCCAGAGAATTATTTGGCCAATACTGGAAGTTCAACTAATTGTGGGCTTCTTTATCAAAAATATTGTGGACTTACTGGACGCTCATAGGCTGCATTGTGAATCATATAATCCACTCCAGCTGCATCAAAAAATGATTCCGCTTTCTCTACAGCCAATCTCAGACTTTCCTCCCCAGATGTCAAGTCCAATGGTAAAACCATCACATCTCTTGGTGCATATTTTCCTGATTTTAACAGATACAATAATCCCAAGTATAAAGCAGGATAGTAAGCAGAGAAGTAAGAAAGAAAAAGGCTTATCCTGCATCCCTTAGAAAGTGTTACCTTTAAGTTGTTGCTTCACATGCTGTAGCTCAGCTTCATTTCGAGCAGATATAATGAGTTTTGCTCCTAAACTTGCAAGTTGTTTGGCAAGAATTTCCCCTTTTTCACCAATATACAAAAGATACCAATGAATGAGAATGACAATAACAAGTAAATGCAACAATAAGAAGTTCCTTATGTCAGTAGAAGAAATACTTTAGGGGGGTGACAAACTTCTGACAGTTTAATTTTTTCCTCCGCAATAGCTAGCAAACCACACACAAGATGTAACCACACATGATGAGACCAGCTAAACCCAGAAGGCAAACCCCTTGCTTTCGCTTGCAAGGAGTTTCGGCCCAGCATGAAAGTCCCAAACCCGAAGCACTGAAGGTCAAACTTATGACAGTTAACTAGACAAATGATCATAGATTCATAGTATAAAAGACAACAAGTTCAACTGTTATGCACTACGAAAGCAGTAGTTTCATATTAACAAAAATTCTTTAAAAACACCATAACTGTAAAAACCAAATACCTATTCCACGACTAGCTCCAGTAATCCAAATAACCTGCAGGGCTTAAAATTGATCAAGAAAATAGTACTCCAAACACTGCTATTTACGAATTTCTTAATAATCAGAATTCAGAAACATAAAAATAGGTAACCTTATCTTCAATTTCTGCGCGTTTCACTTTCCCTTTTGACAATAACGTGAAATCCCCTGACAACAAAATATTGAAACTTCAGGGTTCTTTTCATATCAAATTCAAATTCAAGAGGTGCAGCCATATCAAATAGTTACCATCAGCAGTAAGGAACTTGATGAAGAAATATACAAAGATAACAAGGAACACCAAAAACAAGATCAGCATATTTCTCAGTTTCAGTCTCACAATTTCTAGCGTTCGCCGTATATACCCCTTTTGTTTTCCATTTGTGTGAAACAAATAAAATTTGGAGGGTTAATAAAAATTTTAATATGATTTTATTTTATTTTTTTGATATTTTAATTTGTTAATTATTAATTTCAAACAATATATTTCTTTATGTTGTAAAAATAAATAAATGTTATGTGGGTCACCCATTTGAGATGTATCATCACTTGGCCAAGTGGATAACCTTATAATGGACAAGTATATTACTTATTGGCTATAAATAGTCATTACTTTCATTCACAAATAAAAGTGATAATAAAACACCAAAAAAGTTTGGAATAGATTGTACTCTCTCTTGTTCTTCTTGTAAATCTAATTTAATTATATTTGTTTGTTAAGTTGGTTATTTAATAACATGTTATCAGCACGAGTCACTGTCAGTTCAGTGAAGACTTTAAAAACCTCGAAGGTCATCTTGGATCAATAATGATGAGACAAATCATTAAAAATTCAAATGGACATCAATTAAAGAACCTGAAGATTCTTACAAATAATGTATTTTCATGTTCTGCATGTTGTAAAGGCAAACTAATTACTAGGTCCATCACCTATGAAGGTTACCATTGAATCCCCTCAATTTTTAGAACATATACATGGGGATATCTGTAGAATTATTCACTCATTTAGTGGGCTGTTCAGATATTTTATGATCCTAATAGATGCATTTTCAAGATGGTATCATGTGCCTCTTATCATCTCGCGACCTATCATTTGCAAAATTATTGGCAAAAATGATATTAAGAGCACAGTATTATCCTATTAAGGCACTTCGCCTTGATAATGTTGAACAATTCACATCCCAAGACTTTGATGATTATTGCTTATCAATGGGGATAAAAGTTAAGCATCTTGTAGCTCATATTCATACTCAAAATGACCTTGGTGAGTGATTTATTAAGCACTTACAATTGATAGCAAGACCTCAATTGATGAAAACTAAATTACCTACTACAATTTGAGGTCACGCTACCTTATATACATCATCACTTGTTCGTCTCATACCGACTCATTATAATAAATATTCTCTGTCACAACTGACATTTGGTCATGAACCAAATGTTGCTCATTTACGAATTTTCAATTGTGTTGTATATGTATCAGTAACACCACCTCAGCGCATTAAAATGGCCCCCAGAGAATACTAGGCGTATATGATGGGTTTGATTACCCTACATAATTTGCTACCTTGAGCCATTAAGGGGAGATTTATTCACTGCATGATTTGCAAATTGTCGCTTTGATGAAATAAATTTTTCGCAATTAAGAGGAGAGAAAAAGGAACTTAAAAATGAAATTGCATGGAAAGTTTCATCATTATATCATTTTGATCCACGTTCCTCTATGTGTGAACAGGAGGTCCAAAAGATCATCCATTTGCACAACGTTGAAAATCAAATATCATATGCATTTACTGATTTGAAAAGGATAACAAAGTCATACAATCCTTAAGTAAATGTGTCTCTCTGTATTGACGTCCCAAAAGGACCATCTAGAAGTGTCATGACTTTTGAATCACAAACACGACTAAAGCGTGGTAGACCATTGAGTTCTAAGGATAAAAATCCTAGAAAAAGAAGTATGAAAAAATGACAATAAAAAAGAATCTCACGAAGAGATTCAAGATCTGATTAATTTTGATATTCTTGAATAAATATGTGAAACTGAGACTCAAGTGAATGAATAACTTTTAATAAGTTCTTCCAGTGACGGAATAAGCTTAGATCGATTGAAAATTAAAGTGGATAACGTTTTCACATATAATTTTGCACTTAGCATTATGGAAGACAATGAGGATCATAAACCTCTATATGTCGAAGAATGTTGATGGAGATGTGATTGGCAAAGTGGCAAGAGGTAATCCAATCAGAATTGAATTCACTTGCTTAACTTAAGGTTTTGTGGACTAGTAGTACGAACACCTAGTGATGTTAAATCAATTGGCTATAATTGGTCTTTGTACGAAAACAAAATAAGAAAAAAATGAAATTGTAAGATATAAGACACGCTTTGTTGCACAAGGATTCTCTCAACGACCTGATATCGACTATGAAGAAACATATTCACTGGTTATGGATACAATAACTTTTCGATATCTCATCAGTTTAGTTGTACATCAAAAACTTGAAATACATCTGATGGATGTGGTTACATCTTATCTTTACGGTTCACTTGATAGTAAAATTTATATGAAAATTCCAGAAGGACTTAAAATTCCTGAAGCATATAGTTCAAAATCTCGAGAAATGTGTTCAATTATATTACAAAAATTATTATAGGGCTTAAAATAATTAGGGTGCATGTGGTATAATTGTCTTAGTGAGTACTTCATAAAAACAAGATCATATCAGTTCCCCTAGTCCTTATACCATTTACTTAATTGTATCAAACTGGTAGAACCAAGGACAATAATCCCACAAAAAAGTTCTTTCGGGTGGATCAACGATGTGCCAACCATTATCGAGGGGAATGACGTGATAGAGAAGGGTGTATCAATCTAAAACATAAGATTCAACACTTGATCGATAACAGAGTCATCACTCTCCCAAGGCCCTGACCCCAATGTAAACCTTAACCCATTTCAAAATCACGGGGGAGCAACCATTTACATGATTGAAAGAGACAAAGATTGGCTAACTAATGGGACTGTCAGTGAAGAAAATACAACTCACTTATACCAACAGTGGCCTCATTTACCATAAAGGCCCGTCAAGAGTTTGTTGTAATAACTCGACCTCATCAGGAATTCGCTTAGGCAAAAGAAAGAAACAATGAACAACCCAAAGAAAAGTTTGTTGTCGAGGCAACTATGACGCATGGGATGACACATTCTTGAAGATGCTATGTCCATGAAGAGTTAGCTCACGAAACACGAAGAAAGGAGAACAAAAAAAGATCAATGACAGAAGATAAGGCCAAATAGTTCTGGCGAAGAATGCAGCCTAAGGAGTATTCCATTGTCAAGCATTTGGAGAAGACTCCAGCAAATATTGTTGTTTGGGCTCTACTAATGAGTTTTGAGTACCACCGAAAAGAACTATTGAAGGTACTTAACAAAGTGTATATACCTACGGGAAAAAGTGATGAACTATTGAAGGTACTTAACAAAGTGTATATACTTAGGGGAAAAATGATGAGAATCTTGACACTATGGTAAGTCATGTCATTGTGAGTCATCAAATCTCTTTTCAGGATGAAGAGTTGTCACTTGAAGGACTAATGCACAACCGTGCTTCATTTATCCCCGTCAAATGTAGAGATAGTTTTGTAGCTCGAGTATTGATTGATAATGGATTGAGAATCAATATCTTTTCATTACCAACCATTACTCAAATAAATTATGATGTATGAAAAATAGTCAAAACCGAATGAATGTAAGAGCGTTTGATGGTACGCAAAGAAAACCACATAGAAGGTAGACTTATGTATCCAAATGGGCCCCACATAATTTGTCACTGATTTTCGAGTGATGGGTATATCTACAATCTACAACTTATTCTAGGAAGACCATGGATCCATGATGTTGGAGCAGTCCCATCCAAACTGCATCAACTTCTAAAGTTCATCATGGAGGATTATGAAATCTTCATCCATGGTGAAGGGAGTGAATGTAATTACCTTGGTTTTTCAGTTCTCGTTACTAAAGATTTCTCTCAAGGTACTGACTTTCACAAGGTGGAGATAATGAATGATGCTTTTGAAGATACGACACCACAAGTATCAATGACCCTAGTCTATAAAATGCTAGCCACGACTATGCTAAGAAATGGTTTTGAGCCAGGGCTTTGCTTAGTCAAGAATTTGGATGGCATATACGAACCTCTTTCTATCCCACTTCAAAATTTCCACTTCGCCGTTGTTATACCCATATAGAGGAAGAATTCTTTGAAGCCGAAACAAGGAAGAAGCATTACTCTTATATACCGAAGCCTATTCAAGAATTGTATCATTCATTTATTGCTAAAGCTTTAGAGCCGCAGATTAATGATCTAGTAGAACGGATGAAAAGATCATTTGCTAAAGAAGAATATGTTGTGATCTCGGCAAAATTTACCACAACACCCACCATCCGTGATACCGAATCTGGAGATAAGCCAAAAAATTAGATGGACACTCCACTTTTGATCAATCGAATGGCTTGGCAGACAAAGACAAGATTTAAAGTTTTTTTTTAAAAAAAAATCTGTGTTTTTCAAATGAGGTTCGAAATCACCATTTATGTCACTTTATTTTTAATCATAATGTTTTAAAAGGAAATGACTCATGACTCATGACCAAAGTTTGTACGCCTTTCTAAAATTCTAATAAAAGCATCGTTTATTTTAATTAATTATCTTGTCTTTTCAAATCATTCTTTAATATATACATTTAAACTCTTTCTATTTGACATGGTTGATTTATTGTTCTTTTAAGGAAAAATGAATTTAAACCTGTCAATGTCATGACATGTCACGAACACGGTGAACTGAGTAATGTTAATAAAGCTAAATGTGAAGAATATGACGAGGAAACAATGATGCCTGAAAACCTCACCAAGGATTTGAGGAAATTTGAAAATGATATATATCCCATCCTAAATGAGATAGAGATAGTAAACTTGGGAGATGAAGAGTCGGTTAGAGAAACCCGAGTAACTGTCCATTTGAGAGCAACACAAACAGAAGAAATGGTCAATTAGCCCAAACAATAAATCGATATGTTTGCTTGGTCGTATGATATGTCAGGGTTTAGCACTGATATTTTTCCCAAAAGCGGCCTATCAATTCAGATTATTGTCCGATAAAGCAGAAACTCAGAAAGTTCAAGACGGATCAAGGTTAATGATAAAAGAAGAGGTCATGAACCAGATTGAATCAATGGTCATCTAAGTAACCAAGTATGCCACTTGGCTGGCTAACTTTGTTCCAGTGGCGAACAAAGATGAAAAAATCAGGATATGTGTTGATTATCGGGATCTCAACAAAGCAATACCAAAAGATAATTTCCCTTGAGAAATATCAACATACTCATCGAAAATTGTGCTAAGCATGAGTTACAATCCTTTGTGGGATACCACAAAATTCTAATGGATGAAGAAGATTCAAAAAACAGCATTCATCACACCTTGGGGAGTCTACCATTATCGAGGGATGTCGTTCGTCCTCAAGAATTCTGGAGCAACTTATGTGAAAGTTATGACTAACATTTTCCATGATATGATCCACAAAGAAATTGAAGTGTATGTGGACTATGTCATCATAAAATCCTGCCAGAGTTTGGATCATCTGACACACTTGGAAAAGGTTTTGATAGGTTACGTAGGTATGATTTGAAGCTGAACCAAGCTAAATGTGCTTTTATAATACCTCCAGAAAAGTTACTCGATTTCATAGTTAGAAAAAGAGGTATCGATCGACTTACCTCCTCCAAACACAAAGAAGGAAGTAATGAGTTTTCTAGAAAAAATTAATTCCATCAGTCAATTCATAGATCAATCAACGGTGATATGTGAGCCCATATTCAAGTTGCTACGAAATGATGCACCAACCAAATGGACCAAACAATGTCAAAAGGATTTTGACACCATCAAGAGTTACCTTGAAAATCTACCAGTATTGGTGCCACCACGTTCCAGATGTCCATATTTCAATTGTATTTATATGTGTGTGACAACGCATTCTGGTGTGTGCTGGGACAACATGATGAGAGTGGAAGAAAGGAGAGAGTTATATACCATTTGAGCAAGAGGTTCACATACTATGAGGCTATTTACACACTCTTAGAGAGAACTTATTGGGCTTTGACTTAGGTTTCTCAATAACTTAGACAATATCTGTCGGCTTATATAACACATCTCATTTCACAAATGGACTTGCTCAAGTACATATTTCATAAAGCAATGCCCACATGAAAGTTAGCAAAGTGGAAAATGTGTTGAGTGAGTTCGATATTGTGTATGAATCAGAAAGTAATTAAGGATCAAGACTTGGTCAATCACCTTGCTTAAAACCTAGTAGATGAAGGATATGAACCGCTTACAATATATTTACATGATGAAGAAGTTTTTTTTTGCAGGGGAAAACATATCAGAATTATATCCTAGATGGAGAATGTTCCTTGATGGAGCAGTGAACTCTATAGGATCAGGAATTAAAGTAGTGTTGATATCTGAATCGGGGAAAAATTATCAAGCAACAACAAAGCATAGATTTTGATGCACTAATTACATGGTTGAGTACGAAACATGTATTCTTGGCATTAGAATGGATCATGACATAAATAATCATGAATTAGTGGTAATTTGTGATTCAGACTTATTGATTATCAAGTTCAAGTACAATGGACGACGAAGAATCCTAAGGAGGTTATGCAAAAGATTTAGGAAGAAAAAGTTCAATTACACATCAAGGATACAAGACAAGATTGTCTATGCCCTCACAACAATATCCTCTATGATACAACACCTTTACAAGAGTTATATCGATCCACTTGAGATAGGTTTAAATGAAAAACCAGCACATAGTTCACATGTGGAAGCGAAATAGGATGGGAATCCATGGTATATCAATGTGAAGAAGCACTTAGAAGTTGGTAGATTTCTAGAAAAATCAATAAGTATTCAGAAAAAAACAATCCAAAGAATGGAGGACAAATTATTTTTTAATTGAGAGGTTCTTTATAATCGGACTTCCGATTGGGGATTACGAGATGTGTGGATGCTATAGAAACAACAAGATTACATGAAAAAGTTCATACTGGAGTGTAATACCACAAAAATGACTACGTGAAGCTAGAGCCTAAAATGTTTTTCATGAGGGAAGAAGGTCCTAGAATGGATTAAAATGTGGTATATAGGCAGTGTATAGAGTTTTAGCTGATTTGGAAGTGGAACGTCAAGGGATGACTAAGACGTTCGACGATGAAGTTACCCATATGTCTCATGTGTGGTTATGTGGTGTGTGTTCATGAGCTAATGAGGTCCTTATATTATATATTATAGTGTTTATAGGCAGTGCATTGAGTTTCATTAAGTTTGGATTTCAAATGTCCAAGAACCTCCATGACTTTTGAAAGGTTTGCCTTGAAACGACCTTAGCATATTTCATCGAGTTTTACGCGTTCGTTTTTGATAAAATTTATGTGGGAGGTGATAAACTTGTATAAAAACATATTAATGTTGGAAAAGTCCAGGAAAAAGTCCCCAAGGACCATCCAAGGGTCATTGAGGAAGGACCCTTCATTTGAGCCAAGGTTGTCTAGACCAGGCCCCAATCAACTAAGGCAAACAATGGCTCATGCACCAATCGACGCCCCATATATGGGTGTCATGGGTCAAGACTTATACTATGGATCTCAATATCCAATTGGTAAGTCTCTGAATAAAACGATGAGGTGCCAGGACAATCCGTTTGTGGACAAACGGTCCATCGTTTGGCAACCGTCTGTGAGGCTGTCTCCTGCGCAGCTTCGCTGTAATGCTAGGGGTGAAGTGGTAATTTCACCCCAAATCCAAATAATACATTTGTGGGTTACTTAGGATTACTTTGGGTATTTTAAAAATATTTATAAGCCTTAAACACATAGGAGAATTCATACTCCAAAAAGCAAAACCCATAACCTCAAAAGAGATCTCTAGAACTCCATTGAAGCTTGAAGAGAGATTGAATCTTGAAAGTTGATTTCTCCACCAATTTCTCTCAAATTTCGTTGATTAGCATCAATGAGGTACGGTTTTTGATCCTTGAAACTCTATTCATCAAGGATCCAATCTTCAAAGTGATTTTCAAAGTCTTCTTAAAAGATGGGTTTTCTAAATTGAAATCTATCCATGGGTTCTTGAATTAAAATTTTTAAAGAATTGAATATCATCAAATTATTGTTAATTTTATGATTTAACTCAATTAAATTATGAACTCATGTAATTGATGAACCCTAGTTTTTGACTACTTTATGGGTTAAGTGATATTTTCTTAATGCATATGAACTCTAATGTAGTTTTCTATGAGCTACTGAATGATGTAAGAGTTGTATTAAATTATAGTGTAAATGGTCTTAGATTGATAAATCTATATTGAATTGACATAGTTTCATTGAGTATTATAGTTTAGGTATTTAATTGATGTTCATGGTCATGAGGAAGGGCCTTATGGTATTGAATTGGATGATTAAGCTATGGATTGAAGTTGAGAACGGATTGGTGGTACACTGCCCTAGTTCTCTTTATTTTATGTTAATTATACTTGAATTATGTTGTGATTGGTATGGTCCACTTATGGTTGATGTGCTATGTGCTTTACTTGCAATTTATGTGGCCTTGCCGGCGTTACTTTATGTATTATAATGATCATGTCCTTGTCAACACTACTTAAAGTATTATGATTATTTATGTAGTTCATTTATGTGAGGTATGACTATATTCATCTACTTGTGATTAAGGTGAAAGTATTTGTTTTTGTATTGATGTTAGGTGATCATGTTAGACTATGACTATGTCCTTATGTGTGTAGTCTTAGATTTGATGCATGGTTATTCCTACTTGACTATATGAGTCTATAATGGTCATATAGGTGATGTTATAGGAGTGTATACATTGACCTAAAGATTATATTGGTTATGCGTATGTGCTTCTAGAATGATACGCAGTATGTGCTAAAGTGAAGTATGTTGTGTCTTGTGTTGGTAGAGTTGTGTCCCTTACATGATACATGTATGAATGTGAATATAAGATGTCTTGACTTAGAATGATAAAACCTCTTATTCTTGAATGTATGAATGACATATCGCCTTGAATGGTGTTAAGAGGGTCTTTGTGTGAAAGCTTGAACCTAGCGGTAAGGTTATGTTATGAACATTGAAGTCGAAAGTCGTAATGGTATCCTTCATGTAATGAATGATGGACTTAAGATTGATTGGCTAGAATGGTATCATATCTTCCTTAGTAAATTCATCAAGAGCTATCTTTTCACCATTGTAAAGTTGCCCTAGAGGACCTCTTTGGTAGGGTGAATGTGATTGGGTTATGAACTTGATATGGAACCCCTCTGTATGATCCTTTAATGTCAATTACTCTATGAGAACAAAGGCTATCACCGAGTGACTATGGTAAAGGAAGTAGCTCTACTGAAGAACGAGAGACTAGAGTACAAAATAAGCCCTTCATATTCCCGAACCATGTGCCTACATGAGATGTGTCTAAATTCTACCATTGGCAAGTAGTTACCCTCATCGGAGTAGGTTACGACTCCGGATTCAATGTTTTGCTACCATGGTCTATGTTGGGTATTGCCTATTATCATCATATGGGATACCTACTATTATTGGAGAAGTTCTATGAAGTTGAGGTGGTGGTATGTGACACTATCTAGACATTGCACAATAGGTTTTGAAGATTTTAGTTAGAGTCCCTAGGTCTTTTCCAAGACCATTACTTTATTGTCCTTTATATGATGTATGTCTCTTAAATGAACTAATGAATGTAAATAATTATGTTAGAAGCATGTTAAATGAATAAGTACTTATCTAGAGTAGTTAAGGGTGTCTAGTTAAGGTGTGAAGGGGACATAGGAATGGTCACTTCGTATCTTACCTAGACAAGTCTTAAGCATGACTCTAGTTAGGGAAGATGGTTGATTATGTAGACATTATCCAACTTAGGTAGTCTTAAAGTTTATTTAGTTAATCTTGAAAAGGTTAATCATGGACGTTATCTTCTTGATTTACTTAAGTAAGTCTTTTGATAACCTTTGGAAGGGAGAGTGTTATATTATGTATGTTTTTGTATTAAGTGAAAATGATTCTATTGTAGGTCGTCGAAAGGATCTCTTAGTGTGTGAAAGGGATTGTATGGGTGGTAGCTTCACAATTCACTCAAGTGAGACTTAGAATCACCTTTTATAGGAGGATCTCATGTGCATGTGTTTGATGTATTGTAAGTGTGTATATCTCATTATAGGTGTTCATAAGGATCATTTAAGTGTACCTAGAGAGGGTGTATGGGTGGTCTCTATTTGTTTTACTTAAGTAAGTCTTAGGATAACTTTTAGTTAGAGTATTTCATGGTAGAAAGTGTCTAAGGTGAAATTAAGAAACTTCACTATAACAGTGAAGGAGTTCACTATACAGTGAATTAGTTCACTGTAAGGTTGTGCTTTAAAATGTGAATAATTGCTTAAGTGATTTCTTATGTGTTTCTAAGGTGTTAAATGTTTCTTATGATTATGATATGATATATTTATCAAAAATAGCATGCTTCTAATAAATATCCGTTTTCATGATTTTATGCATTAAGTCATACTTAGTACATGTGCTTGTACTAATTTCATCCTTTTATCTATCTCTAAATTGATTCATAGGTGAAGTTGCTTTTGGAGTCTAAGCTTGGATTAGAATATTGTTCAAGAAAGTTGAAGTATGTTCTCATTTGACAAGAGGGCATAGATATCATTAGTTTATTTTATTGAAGTATTCTATTAGACTAAGTATTTCTATATTCGGATTGTATGGGCCGTGTCCCAAGTATTATTGAGTCTAAGATTTGATGAAATGAGACTTAGTATTTTGTATGGATTTTATATGGAAGATGTTTTAATATATTCGGGTGAAAACTTTTAATTCCACACTACTTTTCATAAGTTTATATGCGATGAAAGATATGGAAGGGCTTGTACAAGACCTCCGAGAGGTCAAGTACGCCGGTTGCACTCCGAGAGTGCGCTAACTTCTAGGGTGTTCTCTAGAGATGTGACATGGAGTGTGTTGGATGCACATTAATTGGTTTACATTGGAAAATAAAATGTTAAGGGTCGAATACTTCTAGATGACTATGGAAAGTGATTGTGGACGATCTGCCAAAGGTGTCATAAATGCCAGGTACATGGAGATCTGATCAAAGTACATCCTTACGAGCTCAATACGATGAGTTACCCTTGTCTATTTTTAGCTTGGGACATGGATGTTATTGACCCGCTTGAGCCTGCTACCTCCAATGGTCATAAGTTCATTTTGGTCGCAATTTATCACTTCACAAAGTAGGTCAAAGTTGCTTCCTACAAAGCTGTGACGAAGAAAGTTGTGACCGATTTTGTTCGCCACAGTTTGATATGTCGTTTTGGGGTACCACAGTCTATCATAAACGACAATGGCGCAAATCTAAAAAGCCACTTGATGAATGGGATATGCCAACAATTCAAAATTACCCACCGCAATACAACTGCATTACATCTTCACATTAATGGAGTTGTGGAAGCTTATAATAAAAATATCAAGAGGATACTGAGACAAATGATTGAAAACTACAAATCCTTGAATGAAAATTTTCCTTATGGTTTGTTAGGTTATCGCACCACAATCCAGACCTCAACTGGGGAAACTTCTTAATTTTTGGTATACGAAAAACAACATTGATACCAACCAAAGTTGACATACCATCTTTAAGGATTATTCTGGAAGATGGATTGAATGATGTTCAATTGGTTCGTGACCTATACGAGTAATTAGCATTTATTAATGAGAAAAGAATAGGTGTTGTTTTTCGATGTATTAACAGAGATTGACTCACACTTTCAAAAAGAAAGTAAGAGTTCAAACGGTTGAGGTAGGACAATTGGTGTTGAAATACATTTTCCCTCATCAAGACGAATACAAAGAAAAAAAATCACTTAACTGTCACATCCCGAGACAATAACCTACAAGATATAGCGCTCTCGAAGTGCAATCAGCGTACATAACCTCTCGGAGGTCTTGTACATGCCCTTTTTCTTATCATTCATCGCATATATGTAATGAAAAGTAGTGTGGAATTAAAACTTTTCACAAAACATTAGAATATCTTTAATCACATCTTTCATTAGAAATCATAGGAAATACTAAGTATCAATCTAATCAAAGTGTAGACACGAGAACACTTTAAGACACGACACATACTACAAAATATTGAAATACTTAGTCTTTTACAATACTTTGAAATAAAATACATAAAAGACATTTATAAATGCTCTCGAGTCAATTGAGGACATAGTTCAACATTTCTTGAATGTCTTTAGAATGAATGCTCTCCTTCATGATCCTTCTCACCTTTCACCTACACCTTTAGAGATAACAAAATGTATGGAATTAGTACACACTTGTACTAAGTATGGCATTATGCATAAAATCATGAAAATGAACATTTATTAGAAATATGCATCTTTTTCATTTAAATATCATATCATAAGGATAAGAATAACATTTAACACCTTCGAAATACATAAGAAGTCATTTGATCAATTTCCAGTGAAGTTTCTTAACCTCTTCTTAGGCACTTTCTAGGATGTAGTTCCCTCACTAAAAGCTATCCTAAGAATCACTTAAGTACGACAGAGAGAAACCGCTCATAGAACCTCTCTAGGCACACCTGAATGATCCTTACCACCACATATAATGAGATACACACACTTACAAATGCATCAAACATAGATAATATGACATTCTCCTTCCAAAGGCTATCAAAAGACTTACTTAAGTAAATAAAGGAGATAACGTCGATGACTGACCTCTTTAAGACTACCTACATAATCGTTAAGACTACCTAAGTCATAGATCATGTCCACATAATCCACATCTTCCCTAACCAGAGTCATTATTAAGACCGATCTAGGTACGATTCGAAGTCACCATTCCTATGCCCCCTTCACACCATAACTAGACAACCCTTAAATACTCTAGATAAGTAATTATTCATTTAACATACTTTCATCACTTAAGTCATTTCGTTCATTAGTTCATTTAAGACTCATTCATCACATAAGGACATTCAAAAATGGTTTTGTGAAGACCTAGAGACTCTAACTAACACATACAAAGACAATTGGGCAATGTCTAGATAACGTCCCATATCACAACCTAAACCTCATAGAACTTCTCTAATGCTAGTAGGTATCCCATATGATGAGAATAGGCAATAAACGACATACACCATGAAAGCTAGACATGGAATCCGGAGTTCTAACCTACTCCGAAGAGGTTGTTCTACTTGCCAATGGTATAACATAGACACATCCCATGTAGGGACATGGTTAAGGAATATAAAGGGTGTGCTTTGTACTCTTGTCTCATCCTTTAACTAGAGTTAATTCCCTTACCATAGTCACGCAGTGCTAGCCTTTGTTATCATGGAGTAATTTACATTAAAGGTTCATATAAAGGGGTTCCATACCATGTTCATAACCCAATCACATTTACCCTACAAAAGAGGTCCACTAGGGCTACCTTACAATGGAGACAAGAAGCTCATAACGACTTTCCTAAGAATTGATATGATGTCATTCCAGCAAACCTACCTTAAGCTATCATTCCTTTACATGAAGGATACTATTACGACTTTCAATTTCACCTTCATAACCTTACCACTATGTTCAAGGTTTCACATAAAGGACTCTCTTAACTTCATTTAAGGTCTCATGTAATTCATACAATCAAGACTAAGATGATTTATCATACTAAGTCATGACATCTCATATTCACATTCATACATGCATCAAGTAGGGGACACAAATCAACCAAGACAAGATACAACATACTTCACTTTAACACATATCATATGTTAGTCTAGAACCACATAGAAATAACCATTATCATCTCTAAGTCATCCTATACACTACCATCTCATCATCAATATGACCATCATAGACTCATATAGTCAAGTACGAATAATCATGCATCAACCCTAAGACTATACACATAAAGACGTAGTCATAGTCTAACATGATCACCTAAATCACATCAATAGATGAAAACATATACTTTCACATTACTTATCATGTAGAATATATCATACAACTTCACATAATGAAATACAAAAATCATCATATTAGTTCAAGTAGTGTCAGCAAGGCCATGATCATTATAAGATATAAAGTAACGCCGACAAGGCCACATCAATTGCAAGTAAAGCACATAACACAACCACCGTAAGTGGACTATACCAATCACAACATAATTGAAGTCTAATTAACATAAAATAAAAGGAATTAGGGAAGCGTACCACCACTCCATCCTCAACACTTTAATCCAATGCTAAATCATCCAATTACATACCATAAGGTTTTTATCCATGGCCATGAACATCAATTAAATATAAAAACTATGACACTGAATAAAACATGGTCATTTCAATAGAGATTCATCAATCTAAGACAACCTACATATAAATTCAATACAATTATTACATCAATCAATAGTCCATAGAAAACTACACTAGAATTTATAAGCATTAAGTCCAAATCACTTAACTGATAAAGTAGTCAAAACTAGGATTCATCAATTTCATGGGTTCATAGTTTAATTGATTTAAAATAACTAAATTTATAAAAATTCAATCAATATTCAATGCTTTAAAAACCTTTAATGCAAGAACCCATGGATAGATCATGAAATTGAACAATTCATCTTTGAAAACATTAGAAAAAGTTGAGCTCCGTGATGAATAGTTTCAACGATCAAAAACAATTTGTTGAAGAATCTCCACTTAAACCTCCAATCCATGACTTTCTTTATGTTTTGATCTAATGGGGTTCTAGAGAATTTCTAAGGGATTTTGGGTTTTGATTTTGAAGAATGAAATTTTCTAAGTGTTTTAGGCTTATAAACATATTTAAAATACCCAAAAGACCCCTAAGTAACTGACCTTTCTCTTATTGTGAAGTAGGGTGAATTTACAGCTTCACCACTTACAGTGACTGCACGCAGAGACAAACCCATCGACAGATGTATCATCGAAGGCCCATCCCTTGACCAACGGACCCTCCTGTTGGTCCATGGTCTAGGACTGAGGTTGTTCTTTGTCCTCTCCTTCCACGCCTAAGTACCAACCAAATCCCCTCACCTACGGGGCGTCGACTTACCCACTGGTCGTCGATTGCCTCCGTAGGTTGGACTGTCTTGGATAGCTTGGACACTCATGAAGGGTTTTTCCTCAAGGACCCTTGGATGGTCCTTGGGGATATTTTCCCGGAAAATTCCAACCCAAACATTCTCGTATACAAGTTTAGGACCTCTCAAATTAATTTCATCCAAAACAAACACGTAAAACTCAACGAAACATGTGAAGAAACACAAGGTCATTTTAATGCAAAACATTCGAACGTCATGGACGTTCTTGGACGTTTGACCTCCAAACTTCACGAAACTTCACACACTGCCTATAAAAACTATTAGAACACATATAATGACATAATTTACCTCATTAATCACACATAAACACACTAAACAACATATGAGGCACATAGGTAAGTTAGTCGTCGAACGTCTTGGTCGTCCCTTGACGTTTGACTGCCAATGCACCTAAAACTCTAGACAGTGCCTCAATACCATATTTTAGACCACTTTAGGACCTTATACCATCATGAATACTATGTTAGGCTCTATCTTCAACTAAGTCATTTTCGAGGTATTACAATATCCCCCACTTGGACAACATTTGTTCTCGAATGACACTTTCCACTCTCAGAACACTTCCAAAATAGGGATTCAATTAACAAATCACGACCATATCATACAACACATTATACAATACAAACATCTAAGAGATAGTCAATTTTACATAATCTAGAGAATCACAACACAACAAGAAACTAGTAACAAATCTATAACTCAGTATGTTATAAAACTCACATGCTTGATTCCACATAGAAAAACTCATTTTATATTCAATATTATTCTCATATACATCAATTATAACTACATTACAACAGTTTTAGACAACAGAATGAATTAGTAAGTTTTGCTAAATTCTTACAGTGATCACGTAGTCTTTATAGTGAACTAGACAATTTTTTCCAAAAATGAAACTTTTAGGCAATTCATGAAAGAAACATGCTAACATGCAATATAGAATAATATAAACACATCTTACGACATTAACATAACTTCATAAAATGCACAATCCAATAAATTAATGAAATTCAATTTCAACAAAACCCCTAAACATAGTGCAACATGAAACATACTTCTATGACTTTCTACTCTCAAACTTGAGTTGAACATAAAAGATGAAACATTCAATTAAGAATCACCTTACTCTCCCACTTAGAAGAAACACATAACACTATAGAAACACAAGAACTTACCATCATTCCTCATCCTCATCCGGTTTTTATCCTTTAGTCCGGAGTGCATAGAAACGCCTCTTATTTGGAGCATCATCTTTTGGAACATTAGGAGAAACTTGTTTACCCTCTCATCCTATAGCCGCAATGGCAGGAAAATATCTCAACTTGTGTCCTTCTTTACCACAACAAAAGCAACTCCGGGTACCCCTAACCCATTTCCCATAGTGTCCCTTTCCACAAGTAGGTTTTCCATTTTGAGAATCACCTCCTTTCTCCATTTTCAC
Source organism: Solanum peruvianum (assembly GCA_027705065.1). Taxonomy (NCBI): domain Eukaryota; kingdom Viridiplantae; phylum Streptophyta; class Magnoliopsida; order Solanales; family Solanaceae; genus Solanum; species Solanum peruvianum. Next base: position 28,567,327 of record JAKWJD010001758.1, read on the forward strand.
CTTAGCACTCCTAGGTTATTCTTGAACTTGAGCCATCTTCTTGAACCGCTTCTTTTCAAGTTCCTAACAATCCTCTCAAGTTTATACTCCTCTATTGATTGTGCATACACCATGAGTCTAGGTAAGGTCATGTCATCATGTATCATGGTCGTACGACATTCCTCTCTCACTAGATCGGCGAAACCCATCATGAATCTACTCATGTCATCCCTCGGATTAGACACAAGGGATGGGGTATATCTATATAACATAGAGAAGTTCAAAGAGTATTCCTTAAAAGTCATATTTCCTTGCTTGAGATTGATAAATTCCTCTACCTTAACTTCCCTCCTCTCACGGGGAAGGTACTTTCCAAGAAAAGCTTCCTTAAATTCTTCCCACTCAATAGGACCCGACTTCACCGGCCTGTATCCTTCCATTGAGTGTACCACACTTGAGAAACATCCTTCAATTTATAAGAAGCTAACTCTACCTTCTCCGTAGATGTAACCCCCATAGCACTCCACACCTTGTACACACCATCTAGAAACTCTTGGGTATCCTCTCCCACCTTAGAGACAAGAAAGATAGGAGGATTCATCCTCAATAAGTCTCTCAATCTAGACATCATAGTGCTCTCCACAACATTCACGATAGGAACCATGCTCAAATTCTCATGAGTAGTCACTGCTCGGGCTAAAGTAAGAAAAGCCTCTCTAATATCTCTATTACTCAACTCCAGGGGAACCAGTAGAAAATCATTAACTAATTCTACAATAGGGACTTCATCACCTTAGGGAGGCACTTGAGCACCTTTAGGAACTTGCTCAACTTGAGGAGGAATCTCCTCATGCAAATCATTCTCCTTAACCCTCCTAGCCGGTGTCATCATCATATTCATCTTCCTAGAAACACAATGAAAACCATAAGAAAAGATTACTCATAGTCTTTTCCTCTACGGCACGACATAGGAGTATAAAAGAAGGGAAACTCTATCGTCTTGTAGCCTCTCGCCCATAGATGTGTCGCGACTCACACCAATGGTCAAGAATCTACTAGACGTGACTTGATGAGACTTTTTGAGTCCTAAGACTACTTTCATAACCTATGATCTGATACCAAGCTTGTCAAATCGCGAGACCACACCTTAGAAGATATGGCACTCTCAGAGTGCAACCGGTGTACTTAACCTCTCGGATTTCTTGTACAAGCCCTTTTTCATATCGTTCATCGCATATACATAATAAAAAGTAGTGTGGAGTTAAAAATTTTCACTAAACATTAGAATATATTTAATAACATCTTTCATTAGAAATCGTAGGAAATACTAAGTCTCAATCTCATCAAACTTTAGACACGAGAACACTTTGGGACACGACCCATACTTCAAAATAGAGAAATACTTAGTCTATTACAATACTTTGAAATAAAAAACATAAAAGACATCTATATATTCCCTCTAGTCAAGTGAGAACATTCTACAACTTTTCTTGAATGACTCTAGAATCCAAGCTTTGCTAGATGATCCTTGTCCCCTTTCACCTACTCCTTTAGCGATAACAAAATGTATGGAATAAGTACAAAGACTTGTATTAAGTATGACATTATGCATAAAATTATGAAAACAGACATTTGTTAGAAATATGCATATTTTTCACTTAAGTATCATATTATAATCATAAGAATAACATTTAACACCTTAGAAACACATAAGAAGTCATTTAATCAATTTAGTGCTTTTTAAGGAAACATTACAGTGAATCACTTCACTGTACCGTAAGCTTCTTCACTGTTATAGTAAAGTTTCTTAACCTCTTCTTCGGCACTTTCTATCATGTACTTCCCTCACTAAAAGTTATCATAAGACTCACTTAAGTAAGAAAGAAAGAGACAATCCATACAACCTCTCTAGGCAGACCTTAATGATCCGTAAGACCACATATAATGAGATACACACAGTTACAAATGCATCAAACATAGATAATATGACATTATCCTTCCAAAGGCTATCAAAAGACTTACTTAAGTAAATCAAGAAGATAACGGCCATGATTGACCTCTTCAAGACTATCTAAATAATCCTTTAGACTACCTACGGCTTATATCATGTCCACATAATCAACTTCTCCCCTAACTAGAGTCATTCTTAAGACTTATCTAGGTAAGATTTGAAGTGACCATTCCTATGCCCCCTTCACACCTTAAATAGACAACCCTTAACTTCTCTAGATAAGTACTTATTCATTTAATATACTTTGTTAACTTAACACATTTCTTTCATTAGTTCATTTAAGACTCATTCATAACATAAGGACATTCAAGTAATGGTCTTGGACAAGACTTAGGGACTCTAACTAACACCTTCAAATCCTATTGTTCAATGTCTAGATAGCGTCTCATACCACCACCTAAAGCTCATAGAACTTCTCTAATGCTAGTAGGTATCCCATATGATTAGAGTAGGCAATAACCGACATTGACTATGATAGCTAGACATGGAATACGGAGTTCTAACATACTCTGATGTTGGTGTTCTACTTGCCAATGGTAGAACCTAGGCACATCCCATGTAGGCACATAGTTAATGAATATGAAGGGCATGCTTTGTACTATTGTCTCATCCTTTAACTAAAGCTACTTCCCTTACCATACTCACTCGGTGCTAGCCTTTGTTCTAACAGAGTAATTTACATTTAAGGTCATATAAAAGTGTTCCTTATCAAGGTCATAACCCAATCACATTTACCCAACCAAAGAGGTCCACCGTGGCTACCTTAAAAAGGCGACAAAAAACTCATAATGACTTTTCTAAGGATTTATATGACGTCGTTCCAGCCAACCAACCTTAAGCTATTATTGCTTTACATGAAGGATAACATTACGACTTTTGACTTCAACATTCATAACCTTACCACTAGGTTCAAAGGTGTCACAAAAGGACTCTCTTAACTTCATTTAAGGTCTCATGTCATTCACACGTACAAGACTAAGAGGCTTTAGCATCCTAAGTCAATACATCTCATATTCACATTCATACATGCATTAAGTAGGGGACACAAGTCAACCAAGACAAGACACAACATACTTCACTTTAATATATATCACATGTCATTCTAGAGGCACATAAAATAACCATTATCATCTTTAAGCATCCTATGCACTACCATATCATCATCAATATGAACATAATAGACTCATATAGTCAAGTAGTAATAACTATGCGTCAGTCCTAAGATTATTCACATAAAGACATAGTCATAGTCTAGCTTGATCACCTAAATATCATAAATAGAAGAAGACATATACTTTCACAATACTTATCATGCAGATAGATATTATCCAACATCACATAATCAAATACACAAATCATCATGTTACTTCAAGTAGTGTTGTCAAGGTCATGATCATCATAATACATAAAGTAATGTTGACAAAGCCACATCAATTGCAACTAAGGAACATAACACCACCACTATTCGTGGACCATACCAATCACAACATAATTGAATTCTCATTAACATAAAATAAAGTGAATTAGGGCAGCGTATCACCACTCCATTCTCAATACTTCAATCCAATGCTAAATCATCGAATACAATACCATAAGACTTTACCCATGGCCATGGACATCAATTCAATATAAAAACTATGATAGTCAATGAAACTAAGTCAATTCAATATAGATTCATCAATATAAGAAAACCTAGATATCAATTCAATACAATTATTATATCAATCAATAACCCATAGAAAGCTACTAGAATTCATAACCATTAGGTCCGAATCACTTAACCCATAAAGTAGTAAAAAACAAGGGTTCATCAATTACATGAGTTCATAGGTTAATTGAGTTAGCATACTCTAATTATTAATAGTTCAATTAATATTCAATTCTATAAAACCTTTAATGCAAGAACCCATGGATAGATCGTCAAATTGGACAATTAATCTTTGAAAGCTTTAGAAAACATCATTGAAAGTTGGGCTCCTTGATGAATAGAGTTTCAATGATAAAAAACCATAACTCAATAAATCTAATCCTCCTATTTGATGAAGAATCTCCACTCAATTCTCCAATCCAAGCCCTTCCTTGAGTTTTGGATCCAATGGAGTTCTAGATAATATATAAGGGATTTTGGGTTTTGGATCCAATGGAGTTCTAAGTGTTTTAGGCTTACAAACATATTTAAAATACCCAAAAGACCCCTAAATAACCTCCCTTTATATTATTTGGACGTGTGGTCAATTCACAACTTCACCCCTTAAACTTATAGTGACTTCACGCACAAAAAGACAGACCCATCGACGACCCGTCCCTCGACCAACGGACTGCCCTATTGGTTCGTGGTGTGGGACTAAGGCTGGTCTTTGGACTCTCCTCCCACACCTATAATCAAACCAACTCCCCTAACCTACGGGGCTTCGACTGACCCATTGGGCGTCGGTTGCCTCCGTAGGTTGTGCTGTCTTGGGAAGCTTGGACACTCATAATGGGTCCTTCCTCAAGGACCCTTGGATGGTCCTTGGGAATTTTTCCCGGACGTTTCCAACCCAAACATTCTCATATATGAGTTTAAGACCTCTCACATGAATTTCATCCAAAACGAACACGTAAAACTCAACAAAATATGTCAAGACACACAAGGTCATTTTAAGGTAAACCATTCGAACGTATAGACATTTTTTATCATTTGATCTCCAAACTTCACGAAACTTCACACACTGCCTATAAAAACTATAATAACTCTTATAATTATCTCATTAACTTCATGAATCACAAATTAAAACACTATACCACATATGAGGCACATAGGTGACTTAGTCGTCGAACGTCTTGGTTGTCCCTTGACGTTTGACTTCCAGTGCACCTAAAACTCTAGATACTGCCTCAATACCATATTTTACACAACTTTAGGACCTTATACCATCATGAAGACCATGTTAGGATGTAGATTAACCTAAATCATTTTTGAGGTATTACATTAACTAGTAACGATTGTATGTTGTCCAAAAAGTACTATCAAGAGGAGTTTTGGTTGTAGAACAGATGGATGGTAAAGTGTGGGGAAGATATACCAATTCAGATGTTTTCAAGACATATTGAATTTTCAGGTTGATACTTCTTTCCGTTACTTCCTTGTTCTTGCTGTTTGCTTGTAATCATTTGTCGCATCGTGTTTTGAAACATTTCCTTTTGAACGAACTATGTCTGGACTGAATTCTCAAGAATGAGATAGTAGGGGTCCTATTTCGAACTCAATCATTTCCTTATCAAAATATTCTATTTTGTGAATCAACGAGAGAGGAACTACGTTTGACCTGATTCTTTCCTCAATAGGATACGTAGGCGCCACAATGGTTTTATTATATTCCCAATAAGATTTCCATTTCCCTTTTTAATGGAAACTGGGATAACATTTTTTAGAGGATCTCAAAATTTCTACTAGAATAGTTATTTCATACAAACAAGTGTCAATTATCATAACAAAATGTGCAATTGGGACATAATTTTGAGAAAGCCTAAGTTTTTTTTGCAAAATATAATAAATTTCGTGATCACCATTAGATTTGTTCTAAACATCTAACTAGGACAGATTTTGGAAGAAGGGCCTAAAAAATTCCATCAAGGGTTCTTGGAACATGAAAGTCAACTTTAAGTGCCTTATTGTGATGTACTCTTAAGGAGTTCCAAAGTTTCCATCAAGTTACCTCTAATGGCAAAAATCTAAGTCAAGAGATATTTTGATCGTTTTGTGCATATCGTGATATAATTGGCACAGAACATTGCAAACTATGTTTCAAAATTTCATACCTAAAAAATGTTCTAATTTAAATATGATCTTGTCTTTTGCCTACAATGATTCGTAGGATCAAACAACTTCCGAAGATAACAATACAAGGAGCAAGTCGACTTGAAGATATCAACAAAAATCAATGGACCAAACTAATATTTGTTTTGTTGATGCAGGGTATATGAAGATCATCAAAGATGCTATAATTATCAATCGACCATTTAAAGAGAACATATAAACAAATATCTGATAGTGAGTGTACCATCTCTCCTTGAACAAAGAGGCATTTGACAACAACATTATATCGTTAAATCAAAGAACAATATCTACCGCTTAAGGTTTCCAGATACCAATAAAAATGATGCTATGAACAAAAGTTCATTTCATCGTATCAAATATTCATGAAGGACGACATTCATAGTCAAAGTCTTTTCATATTCAAAATGCCAAAAGGGTTATTGCATATTTTAATTTCCAAGAGGACCATTCACATTCAAATTGCCAAGAGGGCCATAATATTCAAAATTTCAAGAGGGCCATTGCATATTTTAATTACCGAGAGGACAATCATATTCAAACCACCAAGAAGGCCATTCATATTCAAACTGCTGAGAGAGACATTCATTTTTCAATTGACAAGAGGGTCATTGCATATTCAAACTACCGAGAGGGACAATTCATTATTTTATTGTCGAGAGGGATATTATATTCAAACTGCCAAGAGAGACATTCATATTCAAACTGCCAAGAGGGAACCTCATATTAAAATCGCCGAGAGGTCCATCATATTCAAACCTCCAAAAGGTTCATTCATATTCAAACTGCCGAGAGGGCCAGTCATATTTAAAATGCAAAAAATCCGTTCCATATCAAAATTCCAAGAGGGGCTTTTATATTCAAATATGTCGAGAAAGCCATCATATTCAGGCAGCCAAGAGGGACATCATATTCAAATTGCCAAAGAGGGCCATTGCATATTCAATCCTTCAAGAGGGTCATTGCATATTCTAACTGTAAAAAGGTCCATTTCATATCAAACTGTGCTAGAGGGACATCATATTCAAACAATCAAGAGAGACATCAATATATTACATTAGTCTGTTTTACTACTTCAACACTAACAAATAGTCAAGTCCCAAGTATGAGATACAAGCTTTGTTTGTTTTACGTCAAACTGAAAGAAGTTGACATAAAATAATAAGGGAGAACTATTAAGTTCCAATATGGTAATTTACGCAATCTCTCCATTTGAATTGTATGTTACACTAACGAGTTTTATCTTATTCATTTTTGAGAGCATCCGAGAAGATGAATACTCAAAATATAAACCACAGGTGCGGACGACATAAAAAATGATGCAACACAATGTGAAACTTTTTCTTAGTAGAGAAATGGGACATAGTCCAAAGAGGACTATCAAACTCTTAGGACACGATCTAAGGAACTATGTTTATCACAATCATATCACACCCAAATCAGAAGATATGTGGCTTTTTATTTAGGTTTATAGATTTCAATTTTACATCCAGAAATGTTTCTTTGTTCACCAAAAGCAACTTTTCAATCCGAGTGATAATACATCGAGAGATTTGGAAATTATGTCCGTGTAAGTACTTACTTATGGGTGTTAAGAGTGCCACATTCATGGCGAAGATATTGAAAAACCTCTTTTTCATACTCGACTTACCTGACACTTTTCAAAATCTGAATGTCATTTAGCATAATAGATTTCCTTTTCAACCGGTCAAGTCAAACTATAAAAATCCAATTTCTAAGGTTTAACAATATGTAGGCAGGCTCAATATTGAAAACTCGGATATATTTTGAAATTTTCTCTTAATTCTTATTTTTGAATAATTTAATATCTTCATAATTTGATATCGAGTTAACTTTTGAACCCTTCGATAATCATGCTTTAACTCTAACGTGTTAAACTACAAGTGACCTTAATTCTCATATAGCCCGAGATATGTATGGAACCTGATACCGAGGTTTTACCATAACTCCTAAAGTCCTTACACAAATCCCTTACCTAAAGATGAAGATGTGTTCCATCAAAATTTGATTCCTCAAATTTCATTTTCTCAAATTTCTTTCATCAATCCAGGTCAAATGAGGTACAACTGTTGACACCCAATTTTGGACATCAACATTATAAATCAATCATCGAGCTTCTTCGATTTCAAACTATTTAAAATAATTAGCTTTTTCAAAATTCAAAAATATATATAGTTTGTATGTTTTGTTTGTGATTTTTAAATAATATATATATATTTCATATAATTATGTACATAATTAATGTACTCATATGAATATTCAAAATATATCTCAAAATATTTTATATTTTAAATATTTTTTTAGTAACGGTTTACTTTTGAATTAATAAGTTTATGAAATTCAAAATACTTTCAAGTTATTGTTAAATTAATTTTGTCATTTTTAAATAATAAATATGTATATTTTTACAATATTATTGTATTATAAATTTTTTAAAATAACCACAAGAGATTCAGCAGTTTAATTAACTATTTTATTAATTTATTGTAAGCTTTACTCATAATTTTGAGTTATTAGTTTATAATCGAGTTATTTATTTTATTTTTATTAAGATTAAGAAGCTAATTAGTTGATTTTATTAATTCATTTTATTTATATTTTAGCCAATTTATTACTTATATTCATATTGGCTTTATTTCTTAATCCCAATTAGCTATAATTGATATTAAAATGGTCATTTTTCTTTATAATTCAAGCCCGTTTCGTCCCCACCTTACATCAATATTGAGACCAAAATTTTGGGCCTTTTTAAAAATTCCTAGCAGCCCAAACTAACATATTCTTGTCCCTATTTGGATTTCCTGATTACGTGGACAAACCCATTCCAGTACAATAACAATCAGAAGTTGCGTATAATACAAGTACGCAACCCCTGCCTCTTCTTCTACTTCACACAACAACCAAATACAATGATCCAATACCGTTGCAAACCCAAAAAATCACACGAAAGAAATCAATACCCTCATCTAACTACCTTGAAGAACCCATAACCCCACCAACCTAATCGATCAAATCGTTATTCCCTTTTCCCCCTTTTTAAGAGATCTTCAAATCTCTCACTGGTGTCCTTTGAAAGAGAGAAAGAAATTATAAGTTTCTCTGACGGATTTCCCCCTAAATCACCCCTTCTTCCCTATAAATAGCCCTCTACCCTCAGTGATAAAGACAAAGATTTTGAAATTGGATTTGACGGATTTTGAGTTTAGTTTTGAAGAGATAATTGTTTCACAGTTGAAATTTTAAAACGACTCTCTAATTTTAGATTTCAAGAAGTTCGTTGCTTAGATTCTACCTAGGGGATCTTTGTTTGTTGTTAGTTTTTTATTTGAGGTGTGGATATCAGAATTTTCAAGCTGTTCGCCCCACTCTGAAAAAGATATACTTCTTTATCACAATTTAACCTTTAGGGATATTTATTTAAAACTAATTCATTAGTTTCATTTTGGTGCTCAATATGTTTAAATATTGAATTTAAAGTGTGACGATTTCCAAAGCTACTAATCTGTTTTATTCCTCTGTTAATTACTGCATATTTATTAAGTGTTAATTGTTTTTTAAATGGTCCTTATGTCATCATTGGTCGTCATGAAGATATCATTTGATTGACTTTCTTTATTCATTATGGAAATATATATCTGTCATGAAATTTTCTTAGTTCTTTTTGGCTTAAAGTTGTAATTTTACTTGCCATATGATTAATTCAAAAATATTAAAACTGTAGCTCTCTGATAGTAATGTGTTTTTCGGTTAAATTATGGTGAAAGGCAAATTTTTGAAATGATTTTCCTTAAATCTTATAACCTAGTTTATTAAAGAATTTGTTTATTTACTTATCCTCAGCTCCTTTGTATTTTTATGCATGAATACTCTCCTCAAGTCTCTTGGACTCCTCCTTTAGAATTTTCTTCATTGAGTCATCCCCCCTATATATTCGGAACATGTTTCAGGTTTGAGAGATCCAACATGCTACTGATAATTAGTTCAAAAGCCCAAGGAATGGGTTGTATACATGATGTAAACAAAATTTATACATTGATATACATATTGAGGTGCTAAAATAAAGATCCAAACTACGGATATACATGTTGAAGAGGAAAATACAAGTCTCAGGAGTTTAAAAATGGAGTTATATACACTGATATATGGAAAATATGGTCTGTATACAAAAATAAGTAATGGGCCAAAAAGCACAAGAAATTTAGGCAGCTTGTTCTAGAAGTTGGGTCAAAGCCAATCTGATTTTTGGGCAATCTTTACAATAGTGTAGGAATGAGAAATGGGGCTAAAGCCCAAAATCAGAAAGGCCCAAATCTTCCTCCGTCACTCTTTTTATTTGAATGTATTAATTCATCTTACACTTACTAGTTTATTTGCTAATTAATTTTAGGGTCTAGTTAATTGAATTTCCCAAAAGATGATCGATGTTCTTTTATGTTGGTACATTTTAACTCTTTTTTTGTCAACTCTCATACTTTTATTTAACAACTTTAGTCAAAACTTTTTTCTAATTAATTATTAAAATAGTTTCAGGCTTAAATTAACTAATTTAGTTCAAATTATTATTTGAAATGATTAAAAAAATTAATCTAATTAATCTAGTTTTCTTCAAGTCTTAATCATTTGCAATTTAATTCAATTATTTCAATTAATGTCCTCTTTTCTAAAAAATTAAAAATTGTTTGTTGTTTATATATTTTCTGAAGTTATGTTATTTTTCTAAAAATTGTCAAAATATTTAATCTATCGTAGGACATCCGCAAGTTAGAAGATATTTTAAATGCCTTACAAACCTTTTTGAAGAGTAAATAAAAGCCTCTTACCCATTTTCTAGATTTATAAGACTTAATCTGTTGGAGTCTTTTTTAAATTATGTTTTCTTGATTTTTTTAAAAATTAAGCGGCGACTCCTTTTAGTATCTCTCTCAAATGGAATTATACGTGTAACATTGAAAAAAGTTATTTTTCTAAGGACTGTAAAGTTACGGCATAACATATATACATAGTTTTCCCAAAAGTTAGTAAGTGTTCATGCCCTCACATGAGCATGTGGGTCCGCTTCTCAACGATTCTTGTTCTTAGTGCTTTTTAAAAAAATATTAAAAACATTGTAACAACTTTTGGCTCATTAATAAAAATTAAAATATTAATTTTTTGAAATTTCTTTAATAAATTTGTCATTAAAGACTTGGTTATTATAAAAAAAAAGTACGTGAAAAATGGTCAAATATAAAATATAATTAGAATTTTAATCATAAAATCATTAATTACTAATCTAGTCTATCACATTTCTCACATACAATTCAGATGTTGTCAAGAGTTACTCAATTTGAAGGATGATACTTCTTTGCATTACTTCCTTGTAATTGCAGTTTGCTCGTAATCATTTGTCACATTGTGTTTTGAAACATTTCCTTTGTAACGAACTGTGTCTGACTTGAATTCTCAAGAATGAGATATGTCGGCAATCTATTTTGACCTCGGTCGTTTCCTTATCAAAATATTTAATTATTTAATCACCGAGAGAGGAACTACGTTTGTCATGATTCCTTCCTCAATGGGTTACGTAGGAGCCACAACAGTTTGGTTATATTTCCAATAAGATTTCCATTTCTCTTCATAGTGGAAATTGGGATAACATTTTTGAGAGGATCTCAAAAATTCTACTAGAAGAGTTTTTTTCCTACAAACAAGGGTCAAATATCATAAGAAAATGTGCGATTGGGACATAATTTTGAGAAAGCCTAATTTTTTTTTGCAAAATATAATGAATTTTGTGATCACCATTAGAATTGTTCTAAACATCTAACTAGGACAAATTTTTTGAGAGGAACCTCAAAAATTCCATCAAGTATTCTTGGAAGATGAAAGTCAACATCAAGGGTTCATGTCGTGCATATCGTGATAGTTAAATGGTATAGAACTTTGCAAACTATTTTTCAAAATTTCATATCTAGCAAATGTTCTAATCTAAATATGATCTTGTCTTTTGTCTACAACGAGTCGTAGGATCAAACAACTTCGGAAGATAACAAGACAAGGAGTAAGGCGACTTGAAGATATTAACTAAGATCAGTGGTCCAAAACTAACTTTTATTTTGTGGATGCAGGGTATAAGAATATCATCAAATATGCAATAATTATCAACAGACCATTTCAAGAGGACATATAAACAAATATCAGATAGTGAGTGTACCATCTCTCCTTGACCAAAGAGGCATTTCACAACAATATTATATCGTCAAATCAAATATAAATATCTATTGCTTAAGGTTTCCAGATACCAATAAAAATGATGCTATGACCAAAAGTACCAACCATCGTATCAAATATTGAGGATGCACGACATTAATAGTCAAAGTCTTTGCATATTTAAAATGCCAAAAGGGTCACTGCATATTTTAATTGCCAAGAGGGTCATTCACATTTAAATTGTCAAGAGGGCCAACATATTCAAAATGTCAAGAGGGCCATTGCATATTTTAATTGCTAAGAGGGCCATCATATTCAAACACCAAAAAGGTCATTTATATTCAAACTGCCGAGAGAGATAATTATATCTGAATTAAAAATGAGTCATTGGATACACAAACTACAATGAGGGCCATTTAATATATTCATTACCGAATATCATATTCAAACTGCCAAGACGGCACTTCATATTCAAATCGCCGAGAGGGACACCATATTCAAACCACCAAAAGGTTCATCCATATTCAAACTGCAGAGAGGGCCATTCATATTTAAATTGCCAAAAGGTCCATTGCATATAAAAATGCGAAGAGGGGTATTTGTATTCAAATTTGTCGAGAAAGCCATTATATTCAGGCAGCCAAGAGGGACAACATATTGAAATTTCCAAGAAGGAAATTGCATATTCAAACCTCAAAGAGGGCCATTGCATATTCAAATTGTCAAAAGGTACATTGCATATCAAACTGCGCGAGAGGGACATCATATTCAAACCATCAAGAGAGCCATCAATATATTACATTAGTCTGTTTTAATACTTCAATATTAAAAGAAGAGAACAATGAATAGTGAAGTCGCAATTATGAGATACATGCTATATTTCCTTTATATCAAACTGAAAGAAGTTGACATAAAATAGTCAGGGAGAACAATTAAGTTCCAATATGGTAATCACGCTATCTCTCCATTTGAATTACATTTTACACTTAATAAGTTTTATCTCAATCGTTGTTGAGAGCATCCGAGAGGATGATTACTCAAATCAAACCAAAGGTGCGGACAACATAAAAAACGATGCAACACAATGTGAAACATTTTCTTTGAAGAGAATTGGGATATTGTCCAAAGAGGAGTATCAAACTCTTAGAATGCGATCTGAGGAGCTACGTTCACCACAATAATATCACACCCCAATCAGAAGGTATGTGGGTTTTTGTTTAGGTTTATAGACTTATGTTTTACATCCCAAAATGTTTCTTTGATCACCGAAAGCAATTTTCAATCTGAGTGGTAAAACATCAAGAGCTTTGGAAATTATGTCCGTGTAAGTTCTTACTTATGGCTGTTAAGCGTGCCACATTCATGGCTAAGATATTGCAAGCCTCATTTTCATACTCGACTTTCCTGTTACTCTTCAAGAACTAAAGGTATTTTAGCATAATAGATTTCCTTTTCAATAGATCAAGTAAAACTATAAAAAGCGTAATTCCTAAGGATTAAGGATATGTAGGCACACTCAAAGTTTAAAACTCGGCTATATTTTGAATTTTTCTCTTAAATATTATTTCCGAGTAATTTGAAATCTTCATAATTTGATATCGAGATAACTATTTAACCCTTTGATAATCATTCTCTAACTCAAACATGTCAATCTACTAGTGGCCTTATTTCTCATATAGCCCGAGATATGTAGGAAACCTGATACTGAGGTCTGCCCATAACTCCTCAAGTCCTTACCAAAATCCCTTTCCTAAAGATTTATATGTGCTGCATCAAAATTTAATTCGTCAAATTTCATTTGCTCAACTTTTTTTCATCAACCCAAGTAAAATGAGGTCAACTGTTGACACCCAAATTTTGTACATCCACATTATAAATTAATCATCGAGCTTCTTCGATTTCAAACGATTAAAATAATTAGTTTTTTTTCAAATTACAAAATATACATACACAACACACACACACACACACACACACAACACACACACACACACACACACACACACACAACACACACACACACACACACACACACACACAACACACACACACACACACACACACACACACACACACACACACACACCACACACACACACACACACACACACAACACACACACACACACACACACACACACACACACACACACACATATATAGTTTGAATGTTTTGTCACTTTTTGTGATTTATAAATAATATATATGTTGAATATAATTATGTACATAAATAATGTATTCTAATGTATATTCAAAAATCATCTCAAAATATTTTATATTTTAAATATTTTTTTAGTACTGGTTTAACTTTGAATTGATAATTTTATGAAATAAAAAATCCTTTCAAGTTATTTTAGAAGTAATTTTGTCATTTTAAATAATAAATATGTATATTTTTACAATAATATTGTATTATAAATTTTTGAAAATCATCACAAGAGATTTTTACAGTTTAATTAAATATTTTATTAATTTATTGTAAGCTATAGTTATAATTTTGAGTTATTAGGTTATAATCGAGTTATTTATTTTATTTTTATTAAGATTAAGAAGCTCGTTAGTTGATTTTCCTATTTCATTTTATTTATATTTTAGCCAATTTATTACTTAAATTCATATTGGCTTGATTTCTTAATCCCAATTGGCTATAATTGATATTCAAATGTTTATTTTCTTTATAATTCAAGCCCATTTCAACTCCCACCTTGACTCAATTTTGAGACCATAATTTTGGGTCTTTTTTACAAATTTTCAGCAGCCCAAACTAACATATTCTCGTCCCTATTTGAATATCAAGATTACCCTTTCCACACCCATTGTAGTACAACAACAACCAATAGTTGCGTATATTACCAGCACGCAATCCCTGCGTCTTCTTCTTCTTCATGCGACTTGCGAACCCAGAAAAAGACATGCGAAGAAACCAGTACCCTCATCCAACTACCTTGAAGAATGCATAACCCTAGTAACCTAATCGATCAAATCGTTCATCCCTTTTCCCCCTTTTGAGAGATCTTCAAATCTCTTTCACTGCTGTTCTTGGAAAAGGATAAAGAAATTAAAAAGTTCTCCAACGGATTTCCCTCTAAATTACCCCTTCTTCCCTATAAATAGCCCTCTACCCTCAGTGATAAAGACAAAGGTTTCAAAATTGGATTTGATGGCTTTTGAGTTTAGCTTTGAAGAGATAATTGTTTTACACTTGAAATTTTAAAATGATTCTCTAATCTTAGATTCCAAGAAGTTCGTCGCA
This sequence comes from Solanum peruvianum, assembly GCA_027705065.1. Lineage (NCBI taxonomy): Eukaryota > Viridiplantae > Streptophyta > Magnoliopsida > Solanales > Solanaceae > Solanum > Solanum peruvianum. The sequence goes on from JAKWJD010001758.1 coordinate 28,582,596, forward strand.
TAGATTTTGCCTTGAGATTCTTTGTTTGTTGTTCATTTTTGAATTGAGGTGTGAATATCACTACTTTGAAGCTCGTCTCCTCACTTGTTACTCTGAAAAAGGTATACTTCTTTATCTTATTTATTTTTTTTACTATTTTGACCAGAATTTGTTGTTTGATATAAATGATTCGATTTGATTCCTCCTTTGTTGGTTTTTTAATCTTCTACTTTTAGTACGAGATTATTTACCTGTCTTTATTTTGTTTACTCATTAGTTAACAGTAGGAAATGAATTTCTCGTTATCATCGAGCTACTAGCCTTTTGTTCCCGAGCATGACTAGAATGTGTAGATATTGAATTTTAGAAATTGCTACTCATATAGTGTTGATTATCTAGCTTTGTGGTGACCTGTTTTTTTCCGAAATTCTTTATTTACTTTAGTCCGTCCGTGGTTTTCAAGTCTTCTCTATAGGCTTGGCTTAAATTCTTTCAGTATTAAAATCTTATTAGAGAATGATAGTTTTCTATGGTAGTTAGGTTCTTCTCTTAGTTTGTCTTGTTGTCTTAAGTTTATCATGATATTTTTTTGGTATGGAATGCCGCATCTCGACTTAAATCCATGGGTTGTATGCTGTATTATTGATGATTGATAATATGATTTTCTCATTCGGGATAGGCAACTCAATTTATCCTTTCGGGATGTTGCTTTAAATCTAATTCTTTAGTTGATATATTGTGCTCACTATGTTCAAATATTGAAATCAATTTGTGACGATTTCCAAAGCTACTAATCTGTTTCATTCCTTTGTTAATTACAACATATTTATTAAGTGTTAATTGTTTTTGAAATGGTCTTTATGTCATCATCCGTCGTCATAAAGATATTCTTTGATTGACTTTCTTTATTCATTATGGTACTATATATCTGTCATTAATTTTTTTTAGCTTTTGTTGACTTTAAGTTATAATTTTACTTGCCTTATGATTAATTCAAAAACGTCAATACTGTAGCTCTTTGATAGTAATGTGTTTGTTAGTTAAATTATGGTGAAAGGAAAATTATTGAAATGATTATCCTCAAATCTTATCACCTAGTTTATTAAAGAATTTTCTAATTTACTTATCTTCAGCTCCTTTGTTTTTTATGCATGAATAATGTCCTCAAGTCTCTTTGACTCCTCCTTTCAAATTTTCTTCATCGAGTCATTCCCCCCCTCCCCCCATGTATTCGAAACCTGTTTCAGGTTCGAGAGATCCAACATGATACTATAAATTAGTTCAAAAGCCCAAGGAATGGGTTGTATACATTCTATAAACAAAATTAATTCACTGATATATTGTCGACGTGCTAAAATATAGATCCAAACTGCGGATATACATGTTGAAGAGAAAAATACAAGTCTCGAGAGTTTAAAAACATAGTTATATATATAATGATATAGGGATATATATGGTCTTTATACAAAAATCAGAAATGGGCCAAAAAGCCCCAAGAAATTTAGGCAGCTCATATCAGAAGTTGGGTCAAAGCCCATCTGATTTTTGGGTAACTTTTACAATAGTGTAGGACAGAGAAATGGGACTAAAGACCAAGATCAGAAAGACCCAAATCTTCCTCCCTTACTCTCTTTATTTGAATTTATTGATTCATCTTACCCTTACTAATTTATTTGCTTATTAGGTTTAGGGTTGACTTTATTGAATTTTCCAAAAGATGAACGATGTTCTTTTATGTTTGTACAATTTAACTCTTTTTTATCAACTCTCGTACTTTTATTTAACATCTTTAGTCAAAACTTTTTTTGAATTAATTAGAATAGTTTCAGTCTTAAATTAATCAATGTAGTTCAAATTATTATTTAAAAACATTCAAAAAATAATTCTAACTAATCTAGTTATGTTCAAAAAGTGACTCTAAAGATAGTAAAATTACGACATAAGATATATACATAATTTTCCCAAAAGTTAATAGGTGTTCATGCCCTCACATGAGCATGTGGGTCCGCCTCTCAATGATTCTTGTTCTTTTTCCTTTTTCAAAATTTCAAAAAAAATTGAAACAAGTTTTTGACTCATTAACAAAAATTAAATTCTTAATTTTTTGAAATTTCTTTAATAAATTTGTCCTTAAAGACATGGTAATTATAAAAAAAAATATTACGTTAAAAGATGGTCAAATATAAAATACAATTAGAAATTTAATCATAAAATCATAAATTACGAATCTAGTCTGGTAAAAAATCACATTTGTCAGGTAAATAATTTTTAAGTTATCCAAATATTCTCCCAATACAAAAAACAAACAGTTACAAATGAAGTGAAGTTAAAATAATGTTAAGATGATCATTTTCTGTTATTTGTCTTCTCCATAATCACTTAAATTTTTTGTTTTTTCTTACTATTAGTGAATTTGTTTGTACCATGTGCCTTCTTTTTCTCATTTGTATCAACTTCCTATTCTTCCTTCTAATTTCCTTCCCCTCCTTTAGTTTGTATCGCCCAATGGAATTTAAAGGGATGTCAATAGCATTGATCGGTTCGTGTTCGCCGATGATTGCCGATGAGAAGCTGATTCATTTCAGTTGTTTCAATGGTAAAAAGGTGGAGATAGTTGTTCCTTTCTCGAAGACATCAGGTGGAAGTGGCGATGATGGTTTCTATGATATGAAAGTGAGGGTTTACGTTCCTATGCCAAGGAACTGGTTGATAATGTGAACAAGTCGATTGATCATTCTCAATTTTTGGTTCAAATAAACCTGAATTTGAAGTATAGTGGGATGTGGGTGAGGTTTAGGGTTATTAAGGATGGATCGTGGATGGATTTTAAGAAAAATGCCACGGATGTGTTGGATTCATATTATGTGAGTGTTGAGGCTATGATTGAAATGGAAATGGAAGGGTGTAATTTGATTTTTGATTTTCATCAAATTATTGTTTGGAAAGTGGGAATGAAGCTGCCCATCGCTTGGATTGATGTTGATGGTAAGGATTTTCACCCTAAAGTCTTCATTAAAGGTTCACAAAATCTTGACAAAAATGAGGTAAAAGTTGATTAAAGTCAGTATTAAACTTGAGATAAGAATAATTAAGAGGAACTCTGTGTCATAAAAATTTATTTCCTTGCTTTGCCTTCTGGTGAACAATTTGTATAACAAGTTAAGATCAAAATAATGATCTTGAAACCATATTCACCACCTGTATATAGTATATCCTTGAATTACCAAAGTTAAAAAGGGAAAAACCAAACTTGCCTGATAGGAGCTATACAAATTTGGAACTATAGTTTTTTGGTAAGGTGTGTGTGAACTCTGTAGATTTATTAGAATCAATGTGCTATGAGCATGAGCACCACCAATCAATCGACCTTTATTTGCACTTGATTGTTTCGTTTCACTCATGACAATTAAAAGTAATTGAAAGGAATGAATAACGGAAATAAGCAATACTAACCTGAAATGTGAAATCATATTTATAACTAACTATAAACAATGGTAGAATGTGGATGTTCATATTACTACACCATACGACATGCAGATTTGAATTGATTAAGTTATTAACTCCAGTATTAAAATTCGCACTTGATGGAAATAGTTGTTGAGATCCTAATTCAACCTTCTTGAGTTTTCCCAATATAACTCGACATAACATGATATGCTTTTTATTATTTTCGTCTATCTCGCACATCTTTTCAGTACACACAACCAATAAAAGTACCAAAAGGAGAACGACTAGTTAGGAAAGAGGAAGAAGGAAAGTCACGAAACAAAGTGGTGAGGGAAGTAATCAGTCAATTAGGAATGTGATAGATTAGTCGTTTTATCTGCGCCTTCTAAATTGCTTCCATCAAATTTCCATAGGATAGGGTCATTGGAGAACGGAGGAAAACTATTGAAAGCTTTCCTAGGCCACTTCGACTGAAACAATTCAGTAGGCGCATAGACAACACACCGATCTATCACATTCCTAGAGGAACTACCTACTTCCTTCACCACTTTGTTTTTCTTACTTTCCCTCTTTTTCTTTCCTAACTCGTCTGTCCTCTTTTGATACTTGTTATTGGTTGTGTGTGTGGTGAAAAAATGTGTCAGATAGATGAAAATGATTAAAAACATATCATGTTATGTCAAGTTATATTGGGAAAGCTTTGAAAGGTTAGTTAGGATCTCAAGAGTTGTTTCTATCAAGTGTTATTTTTATACTAGAGTTGATGATTTAATCAATCCAAAGTTGCATGTGGTATGGTGTATCAATATGAACACCCACATTCTAACCGTGTGTATAGTTAGTTATAAATCTGATTTTCATATGTTAGGTAAGTATTTCTCCTTTTCATTATTCATTACTTTCAATTACTTTTAAATGTCATGAGAGAAAAGAAATAGTCAAGTGCAAATACAGGTCGACTGAATGGTGGTGCTCATGCTCATTGTGAATTCATTCTACTAAAGCTAAAGAGTTTACCCCCACCCCCACCCCACCAACACCAAAAGAGCTGGAGTTCCAAAGTTTTACTGCTCTAATTAAGTAAGTTTGGATTTCCCTTTATAACTTTAGTTATTCAAGGATTTACTATATATAGGTGGTGAATCTGATTCAATACCATTATTTTAATCGTGACTTTTAATACAAATTTTTCATAAGAAGCAAGTAGGGAAAAAAATTCATGACGCAATTATGAATTGTTGTTGGTGATGATTTTTTACATTCAATTATTTAGGTTCCATGGCTCAGATGAGGTTTTTTTATCGTCTAATTTTGTTGGGATGAAATGGGATAATTTCTCATTGATATGTTCAGCTTGTATAAAATAAGTTAGTATAGTGATATTATAAAAAGGCTCAGGATATTTGGTGCCTTTTAATGAAGTAAAACATTTTCAAACAACTACTTTTGTAGATTGTGAAATTTATTTTGGGAATTGTCTAGATATAATTTGCATATACCGCTTTGTTTATGTGAGGAGATTTAAGTATAGCTTCACAGAAACATGGTTCTATATGGTTTATCTTACACCTTTTTTCCTATATCCATTCTTCATGTTCATTGGATATTACATGTACCTTCCCGTGTTTGGATTTTTAACTTTTTCTTTTTCTTTTATCTATATTACTCTATGTAACTTGGAATATTTCAAACATATATCTCTGCATATTCATCAAGATGAATCAAGATGATTGGGATTTTCGCCAAGGAATTATTCCTATTAGGTGTTTGAGGCTCTCATAACATTGGGATCATTTTGCCACGTGCTAAACATGTTAATTTAAGTTTTGATTCGTACAAAAAGCATTAGAATATTGATATCTTGATACCAATTCTTGAATTCATGTGTTCTTATCGAATTAGCCTTAATGGGGAAGCTTTAAATTCGTTACGTCGCGTTCTTAGGTAGTTTCGGTGGTAGGTTCTTAGGTACACTTAATTGAAATATGTATCTAAAAGTAATTAAGAGAAGAACCGAGCCTGGGTGAATTGGGAAGAAAAACAGAGAAGAAATTTTGATTAGAGAAATTTGGACATGGGAGCGCGTGGCGTTACCTTTTCCCAAAATTGAAAATTCTGCTCTGTGTCACGGAGTTGACACAAGGTGTTCTTCCTCAAAAGACCATTTTGGAATCAAAATTTTAATATGCCTCTGCGTCGTGGACCCACCTTCAAATCTCAATTTTTGGTCTTTTCTCATGTATATTCATATAAAATATTCCTAAACGACATGAGATCCTTCCAAACACAAATCTTAATCCTTGAATCTGTATCTTCAAATTCAAAGGAAGTCAAGAGTCAAGTCTAGCAAGTTCTTAGAGTCTTTTCAAGAAGCCTTTTACTAATTCTTTTCACTTTGTTTTAATACTTAAATATCTAGTTGAGCAAAGAGTAAAGATAAGGAGGATAAGCTAATATAATGTTTCATAAGTTTTGTACAAACGTTTTTAACTTCAATTTAAGACTTATGTTTGAGTTTAGTTTAGAGTAAAGTGAAGGTTTTTTTCAAAGCAGTATATGGGGACTAAGTATTCCCAAAGAAGTAGAAAATGTTTTCACATATAATAAGAGAACGGAACTCAGAATTCCAAAGAGACTTTTGGCTAGTTTTCATAAAGAGTAATAGATTTCTAAATGAAGCAAGCAGGGAAACTGAGATTACCAAGGTAGCCTTTACCTATGTTTTGAGCACTAATATCAACCCACAAAAGTAAGCATGTCTTAAAAACATAAGAGCTAATACAATAATAATTTTTAGAGTAATATTGAGCATCGATATGGGGGAGAGTTCACATAAATCCCAGCCCCATATACATGTAGCCACCATGGGAATAAAAGGCTCATACTTTTTATATAATTCCTTAGTGCCTTTTAGCATATACTAGTGCATCCACTTGGTAGTTCAGTTCTATACAAATGGGAAGGTATAGGATGACCTTGGAGCGTGAGGCAAAATATTGTTTAATCACAACAACTCGTAAATCCCGGTTTTCGATTAAAGAAACTCCATAAAAGATAAATTCACTTTATATGCCCAGTCAACTGTATTTTTACATACATCTCAGAGTTATATTATATCTTTGAATTATACATAATTGACATCATTTTAAACTACTTTCTTTATATTGCACTTGTTTTAAATTTTTTTATGCTGAAATGAGTTTAGTCTTGTAGAGTTTAGTTGAGTCAAGTTCTTCAGGTTCTCCTATCAAGCCTATGTTATATTGAGTTAAGTCATGTTCATCAGGTTCTCCTATCAAATCTATGTTGTATTATTTAGCATTTATACACACATACTCGTATATTCAATGTACTGATGCCAGTTTGCCTAGATCATATTATGAGTCAGACGCAGGTAACGAGGATCGGCACCCAGCGCACCATTGATCCAGTTGAGAACTCCAGAGTCATTTGGTGAGACTCCTTGCATTCCGGAGGACCTCTTTCATTTCATTGTAGGTAGTTCGTTAGGATGTTGTGGGCTCTGTCCCTACATCCATCTTAGTCATGTTAAAGGCTTCATAGACAGTTAGAAGTTCAATAGTATTTGAATTATCATTCTTATGTTAAAAACTTAGGTTAACATTTTGGCCATGTTGAACGTTTAAATTTTGAAAACATTCCTAGTTATTTTATTATTAAGTTAAATTAAGTTCATTGATCATTATAAGTGCGATTTTTGTATTCTGTTGAGTTAAGCAAGCCAGGTTAAGGGCCCACTCGAGGACAACTATGGCCACCGAGTGCCCGTCCCGCCTAGAGTATAGGCTCGGGGCGTGAAAACCTTGTATCATAGCCAGGTTTCGAGAGTCCTTGGGAGTCTATGAAGCAATGTCTGTAGAGTCTTAATTATCGGTGTGGAGCATGCCTCATCTATAATTAGGAAGCTGCAAGTTTTTAAAAATTCTTCAATTCTTTCATACTCACTTCGTGCGTTAGAGTTTATCCCTAATATCTTTCTTTCTAACTCTTCCTTACGCGTAATAGATTTTGAGTTGGGCTTTGTTTGAGGAGGCCTTTTAGGGGCATTTCTTTCCCTCGTTATCTAAAAGAAGCAGAGATATGGTTGTTGACATGGGGAGTAGAATGATCTTTTTTATAGTTGGGTTGTCTCTTCTATCAAGTAAGGAAAGTAAGGTTGACAGGATAATAAATTACATGAGCATAGCAAGATTGATGACCCTTGTGCAATAAGTTTAGGAGGAAAAGTTGAGGGATAGAGAAGAGTTTCAAAAATAAGAGGGATAAAACGAGCCTGTGTAACTAAGGAATAATTTGAAATGGTCTTCTTCCTAAAGAAAAAGAAAGGACATGTTTCATCATCTGCTAGTGCACCTACACAAAGGAACCAATGTGTGTATAATATTCAAAGTTTTTCAGAACATCAGAGCTAGACCTGCGCATTTTCAAGGTTATAAAGCACAAAAGGGATACGAAGACTCCAACGTGTTCTAAGTTCTGTAGAAGCCACACATGGTGTGTCGTGATTATTCCACTAGTTGTTTCAAGTGTGGTTAGATGATCATTTTATAAGAGTGTGTCCTAAGAACGGGCAGAGTAATGCTGAACAGGGCAATAGAGCCTAGTCTTCATCACTTGCTCCACAAGACATGGATGCACCTAGGGGAGCTACTTTCAGTACAGGCAGAGGAACAAACCATTTGTATGCTCTCAATAATCGCCAAGAGCAAGAGGATTCGCTAGATGTTGTCACACGTCTGATTCATATCTTTGACTTTAATATTTATGTATTGCTAGACCCACGAGTGGGTTTGTCTTTTGTAACTCTATATGTTGATATAAAAATTGATATTATTCTTGAGCAACTTAGTGAACCATTCAATGTTTCTTCACCTTTTGGTGAGTCAATTCCAGCAGAAAGAGTCTAACATGATTGTCCCATTTTCCGTCAATCACAATAGTACCTATATGACTGATTTAATTGAGTTTAGACCTAGTAGATTTTGATGTCCTTCTTGGTATGGATTAGCTTTATGCATGTTATGCCTCAGTTTATTGTAGGACTGGAGCAATAAATTTTCAATTTCCAAATGAGTCTGTCTTTGTGTGGAAAAGCAGTTCAACAGTGCCTAAGGGTCGGTTCATTTCAGACCTTAAGTCATGGAAGTTTGTTTATAAGGGGTATGTGATGCTTCAAAATTTTCATATTTTTGTATTTCGTAATCAACTACACTAACCTATAGTTTGAGTGTCTACGAATTGAAGCTACTAAAGTAACCTAACCAAGGATTGGGGTCGTGTCTCAAGGGAGTGGTAGTGAAAGTTGTAGCTACATAGAATTATTTTCTAAATACTGAAATCCCAAGACATTTTCAAGTATTAGCATAAAAATAATTTAATTTGTGACACCAAAGTGTCAAATATCAAGAAAGGGTTTTTTTTGTCACAAGTAGTAAAAAAAGTTAAAATAAAAGAAAAGAAGTACGAGAGAGAGTTCTTGGGGTTTGACCGTAATATATGTTGACTTAAAATAATGCGTACATGCTTTTGATAGGAATATTCGCAAGACAATTGTTGCTACGCTAATCTTAGGTGAAAGTAAGTTCCCTTTCGGGAAACTTACCCACATCAAATGAGTTCCTCCCCGACACATACTCGTCAAAACTAACCAACCTACTCCTTACCCACACCATGACCATTTGATAGGGGTTTCATGGATTTGAGACTAGGGTTCACCCTCTTGGGCTGAACCTCATGTAGACCTACCCCTTAGGCCATGAATCTAGTGGTCTGGCTTTCGCGACCTCACTTTTGGGCAAGCCAAAACAAATGGATGGTTTGGCATATGCAACTACAAACCTATTAAATTAAAGAGCAACCACTAGGTTAAATCACCATTAAAATACATTTAATCCTATCAGCAATAAACACCCAATAATGATGTCAACACATATTTTCTAAATCACACCCCATGAATGGGAGGTTTTACCCACACATCAATCAATAATCAAATATAATTAAAATGATAAAGGAATAAAGTGGGTATATGAGATAAAACCTTAAAAGTATCAAAGAAAAAAAATTGGAGAAGAACCGCTTTCAAAATGGGAATAAGAGATTCTTTCTTCAAGCTTTGTCAAAACCCTCTACAAACATAAGAGAAATTTAAGAACAAAGCTTCTGAAATAAAATATTTAGTGTATAACGTTTTATTCTCTTAATAATAAAATATTTGAGTATTTGTAGACATCAGATTTAGTGTTGGTGGATACATTTAGCGTCTTTAGTCGTGAATCGTCGAGGGTTTTGGCGACTCTCCCTTTCTCTTGTTCGTTGTCTTATGTGTCTTGCCTTCATAACTATGCATGATGTAATGTTGAGTGGAATAACTCTTCTTCACGAAACTCTTCGCCGAAGCAGCGACTTCTTGTTTTCATCACCTTTTGATCCACTTCCTTTAGGTATCACTTGATGTAACATAAGGTTGAACTTTTCTATGCGGCATATATAACAAAAATCAAATTATTCATGCATAGTTGAATTGTATACTCAAAGATTCAAGTTGTCACAGACCTTTACAAAAGATTCTTGAGCTCACAAAACTTTCTACTTGTGCAAGTTCAAGCTCAACAAAAGTATATACATGCCCTCACACAAAGAATGTGTCCATTTTCACGCATGTAGATTTATCAACTTATGATCAGGAATATGATGCAATGCTCACACTCACAACGAGGAAAACAATGCATATTTTCACCCATATGTTTGCTGTTACTTTCTAAATTACCTTTGGTTCAGTTAACTTAAAATCAAAAAGGTCTTTCTAAGGTTTGTAATGGGGATGAGTGCAAAGGTATTGCCATTTGGGCTCAATGAATTTTTCTCCAATAAGATGTGATTTGATTAAGCTATCCCTCATCTTCCTTTCTTAATCCTTAGTCAAGTTCTTCTTGGTCATTTTTAATCTCTCTTCATGAATTTCTCATTTCTTTCGTTTATTTCACGACTTTTGTTTTATTTTCTCTTTCTTTTTCTTCTTCTTTTTTCCTGTGGAGGGATTCCATTTCTCAGAAAATACGATGGGTTTGTTAAAGTTCTCTTGCACTTCTTGACTTCTTATTTTTCTTCTTATCACACCCCCAACTTAGGATTTTGGCCTATGTTTGATATTTACTTGTATCACATCTCAAAATGGATTATAGATGGTGGATAACATAAGGTTTAGATTTCATCAAGGTTTTTCCAAGGAAGAGACAGGTTTGACACTCCGAAAGTACAAACCTAATCTAGAGCCTGACATGAGTGTATAAGGTTTATAATAGTGTTTTAAGGTCAAAATTAATGTTTATAGGTCATGTAGGATGTTTTACAATGAATACATCAAGAAACATCAATGATGTTCGGAGACTAGTGAAAGAGGTGCTAGTGTGCCTTAGCCTATTTCACGGTTTTAGGAGTCAAAAATTGATGAAAGTTGGTGAAAAGGTGTCCAACTAGTGTTAGAGAATGTTCAGGGTCAAAACATCTGGGTACGACTCCCCAAGGACACCTAGGGTGGTCCTTGGAGAGTACACTGCATTTGACTCAAACCTGCCAAATGAGGCAGTGTAGGCAGCAGTACCTACGCCTACCAAACGATGGGGCGTCACCTGGGTTACCAGGCGTCGATTCCCCTGTCGATCAACACTTATCCATTTTCCTAAAATTGGCAAAAAAAAATTCTCTAACTTAACTACGGATGTGCAGGATGGTGGCGGGACCCGGTCGTCGACTGACCTGCGGACTGTAGGTCGAGGTCTTGTAGGTCACCCAGCATTTTCACTGTCTTGTTCTAAGATGGTTTATTATATTAGTTAGTTAGTTAGGGGTTTAATTAGAGGTTAAGGGGTGTTTAACTAAGTTCTTTAAGCGATTATATAACCTACCCTAAGTCAAAACTCAACTTAACACCCCACCATTTCTAAACCCAGATTACTCTATCTTCTCTCTACTTTCTCTCTCCCAAAGAAGTCTCCATTGAAGGAAATATCTAAGAGTTGTAGGGAATAAATAAGGTAACTTTTCAACATTAATATTCAAATAATATCAAGGTATGAGAACCTTTCACCTTTGGGATTCCTTCCCCAAAGGGCTCTTCAAAAATTGGTTTTCAAAAAGATGATTTCATATGGGTTTCTTTCTAATCCGAATTTGATCTGCCAAAATGTATTGTTTATGGTTTATTTTGATTATTATGATCTATTATTGTTCAATTATTATTTTTCTTGATAGATTACCCTAGTATGTGGAATAAATCATGAATCGACCCAAATTCCTTAACCCTAGGTTATGAACTCATGTTGAATTGATTAGTATTGATACAATTGACTTAGTTATTGTATTATTTACTATTGAATTATGTTATTCACCTATTGATGGATGAAAGTTGATTGGTTGAGGGTAAAACGAATGATGATGACTTTTGAAGGAGAATTGGTAAGACTTTTGTGATCTGGAACCTTTACATCATTGTGATTGCTTGTACTTGGTGATGAAGTTCAATTGAAGCATGTATTAAGATTATATTGAGTATTTGTTGGTATAATAATGGAATTTAAATGTCTTTATCATGTGAAGATGTGAGATTATGTTTTAAATAAAATGATATAAGGTTGGTTATGAATAGCTTGTGTGCCTTATTATGACATGACAATGATAATGTGTTGATCTCACATATAAGGGTTGTATTGAAAGTACATTCCCATGATACTCCTAATGATCTAATGACTATGAATATACAAGGGGTTAGTCTTGTATTGCCTAAACTAAGTTACATTTTTCAAAGATGACTTAAAGACATTTGAAAAAAGGGCGTCTAGCTTAGCACCAAGTGAACTAGTAGTGACGAATGTCCCTTCCCAATGTGGGAAGGTAGATCACTATTGTACTCATGAGATTTGACTATAATTAAATGTTTATAAAGAGCATCCCAAGTATATCTCCTAGTTCTTGAACTATGTTGCCCCCATAGAAATACTAGCTAGTGGACCCACCTACAATGCTATGTTCATATTTTGGTACTATCTTGGCATGTAGTCCACCATCTTTCGGTGTAGGGTTTTATGACACCAGATTTGACATTTAGCTTATGTGGTTTATGTCGGTTAAAGCAAGTGTTCCCGGAATTAAAATGAAGTAATTAAGTGAACACTAACTAAGGTTTAAGGGGTTTGACTTAGTCTAGGTAGGGGTATGGGACTCTACCTATACATTGACTAGTTGGACGTGAGGGATGTCCAATAAAGTTTTTCTAATATCTTTTAAAGTAAATGTTATGTATATGTTGATTTTACATGTTGATGATCCTATATGATGTTAGTTTCATGTATGAACATGTTATTGGTCTATATTGCTATGTATGATGATGATTACTCTTATTACTATGTTATGTGAGTCTAGACATAGCTTGTGATCCTTTGTTCGATTTACTTTGTTGAGTAAGGTTATGGGGCTTTATTTGGTCATTGAACTTGTAGACTTGATGGTGGGTTATGAATAAGGGTCTTGTATATGTTGTAATGTTATTAACATCTTATGTATGCTTTGTTGTTATGTCATGATGTTGGAGTTTGTTTGGTTATGCACTCAAATATGCTATGATATATGTTGACTTGGTTATACTTGATGATGTTTGTCTTGTGTTTTATTTGATCTTGTCTGAAGGAATATGTGATTATTAGCTTATATGTGTTCTTAGTTGTGCATAAGGCTTTTCAAAGTAACTTAGACTGGTGTTGAACAAATGTCCCCTTTTGCATGATTTAGAATGGTTTATATGCATGTTTCCATACTTAGTACAAGTGGTGTAGTAACCTATATTTCTATGTTTCTACGATTATGTAGGTTCCAGCCGTTGACCTTCTATAAGTATCATTTGAAGGTAACATGGAGTCTCATTCTCCAAGTTTGGAAGGTCCTCACCTTACGAGGACGATATTCTTATCTAGCTATTGATGTTGTTTTAGTCGTAAAGACAATTTAGTTCTTTCTCTTTCATCTGAAGACTATTATTGTTTAGGCCTATAAGTGGGTTTTGTTGTAATGAAGTATGGGCTATGCCCAAATGTTTTACTCAATCTAGGTGTTTTAAATGTGAGATGTTTCCGATTAGAATATTTTTATATATTATGTTAGTGAAATAAAAGTAGAAGCCCATGTATTGCTTCTTATGCGAGGAGTCTTTGTAAAGTCCTTATGTACAAATTATGCGTAAGTGAGAGGTCTATATAAAACTTATACGATAGATGCATATAAATGTTTTAAATTTTCTGCTATTTAATTTAACCTATGAAATGTAATGACGAATGCGAAGAGGTTAGTCTTCGTCCTCTCCGAGGACGATGACACTGGTTACTTTTAGGGTGGCTCCCCGGATATAACAAAGTTGGTACATGAGCATGAGGTTAAATGTCCTTAGGATTTATATCTCACTAAACCATGTATTTGTAGTTTCTTATTCATAATTTTGAAACCCACACTTATGGATGAGAGAATATGTGATGCTTAGATAATCCTCAAGTTTTTGTGTTCCTATGTCGTACCTCTAGAGTTTTACTTTATGTGTATTTTTCACCTAAGCCTTATTTGTGTTTATAGATATGAATACTTGAAGGGTCACTGCATGAAGGTCCGAGGAAGGGATTGCTAATATGGGGCCTCATGACAACCAAGCTCCTCCGCAAGACAATCAAGCCCCTCCACTTAAGCAAGTTGCTATGGGTGATCAAGTTCCTGTTGTTCCTCCACCGATGAATGATGGAGACATATTTGGCCCAAGCCATGACTTCACAAGCTAATGTCGTCACTTCTGAAGTCCAAGCCATGAATGCTCAAGTGAATCAGGAAGTTGGACCCTGTATAGCTTAATATGCTAGCACTATGGCATCTCGTTTGAGAGAATTTATTAGAATAAACCCTCCTATGTTCTTTGGGTAAACGGTGGATGAAGATCCTCAAGATTTCCTAGATGAAGTCTAGAAGATCCAATTTTCTATGGGTGTGACTACAGGTGAAAAGGACGACTTGTCCGCCTATCAACTCAAAGATGTGGTGCAAAGTTGGTACACCCAATGGAGAGATAATAGGGTACTAAAAGGTGGTCTGGTGATATGGGAGATTTTCATGAGAGATTTCCTTGATCGGTTCTTTCCTAGAGAGTTGAGGGAAGCTAAGGTGGAAGAATTCATCAACCTTTACTAAGTAGGTATGACTGTACTTTATTATTCCTTGAAGGTTACTAAATTGTCTGAGTATGCTTCATCCTTGATGTCTAACTCAAGGGATAAGATGAGTTGTTTTCTTATGGGAGTGTCCGATGACTTAATGGAAGAATGTGGTTCAGCTATGCTTCATGATAATATGAATGTGTTTAATCTAATGGTTCATGCTCAACAATTGGAATAAAATAGGTTAAGGAGGAAGAATAGAAAGGCCAATAGGGCAAGTCATTTAAATGTGGTTCTTCAAAGGGGAGGTTGCAAATCTAAGATAAGCCTAGATTCAAAAAGGCGTTCTTCAAACGAATCCCTTCAAAATTTCCCTAGTCTCTTGATTATAGGGTGTCTAACCATAAGTCTCAAAAGGGAAAACGTACTATTTCATGAAGCAAGAAGCCTATTTGTGGAAAGTGCGGCAGAAATCATTGGGGGTGAATGCCTAGTTGGGACAGAAAATTGCTTTGGGTGTGGAAAAAGTCATCACAGGGTGAGAGATTGCCCTAATAAAAAGGGGCAAGACCAGACCAGTGAGAAAGCTCAAGGAAGTGGTTCTAATGTTGATGCAAGAAAGAATCACTTTTATGCTCTTCGCTCTAGGGGTGAACAAGAGAGTTCTAAAGATATGGTGACCAGTATGTTAAAAGTCTTCTCAATAAATGTTTATGCTTTACTTGATCATAGTGATAACTTGTCATTTGTTACTCCCTTGGTATCTGATACGCTCAAACTTACTTCTCAAATAAGAAGTAAAGCGATCGTATCAAGTAAAGAACCCAACTAATGAGGTTAGGATCGTTCCCACGAGGAAAATAGTTCAGTCTTAACTTTAATCTATTATTACTATTATTAAGTCAATTATTTCCTTAGAAAACAAATGACAATAAAAGGGGGGGGGGGGTTTATTTCTAAATGAATGAACAAGACTAACTAAATTAAAGTAACAACTAACAGAATCAAATATTGGAGTTTAATCAATTAATAAAAGTAACTAGGGTTTAAGTGTTCCCCACAGGTTCCTAACTTGACAATTCTAACTATAACAATTCTTTCCTTGTATCTTGCATTCAAAGTGATAAGTTATGTATTTCTAAATCCTTGGTCCAGCATCTAGAAAATTTCACTCTGCACCTTGGTACGGCTATGTGTGTTGCTATACTATCCCTTACCTTTACCTCATATTAAGCATTTTATTCGATATTTGACTAAGTTATTACCTTGTACCAATCAATACTAGCGTATTAGATAATATACACTAAATCTGTGTTGATAATTCTTTACCTATTATCTACCTCCTTGGTCCAGCAAGTAGAATTAAGGCGAGTTCTAATGTTGGCCATCCGTTAAAAAGACTTCTAAACGAAAGAATTATCAATACATGCAAGACACTATTCTAGAATTGTTATTTTAGTTAGATTTTACCTCATTATTCACCCATGGTTCCCACAACACTAGTTATGGAGTTTAGTTATCCATAGTCATAATCACAATATCCATATATGTAATATAAGAATTCATGCACTTACTTCAATGAGAAAGAATAAAATCCAGAAGTTCACTTGATTAATCAACAAATGCACCAACAATCAATTCTAGAAAGAGTGTATCAATTATTGAAATTAATCGAGGACTAAAGGTCCTCCAAAAGTCTAACAATCAAAAATTCTAATAACAAAGAGTCTACTAACAAAAAGTCTAACATCAAAGATTCTAACCCCAAAAACGATGTTTTTCCAACTATTTATAAAAAACAAAAACGTAATAAAGAAGGGGTTGATTGAAGTCTGAGATCAGCCCAAGACTAAGGCCGAGCAATTAGCTGCTCCCCTACTCCTATAAAGGCCGGTGGAAGGAATGCTCTGCTCATCTTTCTTACGGCTCGTTACCGTAGCGCTCGTTCAAAGAAGGACTCTAATTTTTGAATATCTGTCAAAAAATGTCCGAGTCGACAGACCTCGTGACAGGCCGTCGTGGTCACGATGAGCCATCATGGCCTCCGTCATCCTATACTTTAAAAATACTTTTACTGATTTCTTCATTACCCTTGACGAAAAGGTATGATGGACCATTCTAAGCATGACGGTCCGTCGAGGGTCTCCGTTCCATAACACTTAAACTTCTTGGAATTTGGGTGCTGGTACTACTCTCTGATCATCACGACGAACCAGCAGGACGGACCATCGTGGCTATGACGGTCCGTCATGAACTTTGTAATCCCACACTTCGGTCAGACTTCCCCATCTTCCCTCAACATCTTCACTACAATGCCACCTACGGACCGTCACAAGCTCCGTAGGTTGTAACTTTTCTGCATTTCTTGCTTAAAAACTTCCGCGTTCATCTTTAGACAGATTTCCTGCAAATAAAGAGAAACTTACATGAAAATCAATACAAAAAGGCTTTTGGACACACACTATACTTAAGGAAAAAGCATTAAAAATACCATGAAACAACGATATATCAACACCCTCAACTTAAATTCTTTGTTTTTCCTCAAGCGACGCACTATGAATCACTACAAAATCATTGTACAATAATATCCATGTTTTAGCTTTCGCAATCATTTGGCTATCAATCCCGATCAGTCTCATCATTTTTATGCATGTTATAACTATTAGGCTTGAATTATGTGGAATTAGACCATGACACAGACTCACCACGCACTAACACCTATCCTATTCAATTTCTCACCGAGGTGCTAATATTTCCGGTATTGCCACTAGTGTCCTCACTTCAAAACAACATCCTCATTTTTCACATAATGATTTCAGTTTGAGTATAAGGATTACTTTTAAACACTAACTCTCAGAACAAATTCACAACTCATTCATACATATTGCCATAAGCTTGCCCTTATTTTCGCTGCTTTAAGTTTGCCATACAACTCTTACGATCACGATAGGACTTTCTTAGCTTGAAACATAGGCTCAGGGACAGGCAGGGTATATTTAGGTATACTTTAGTGACTTTTTCCCTCCTTGACATATCGGCTAAACATACCACTTTTTATCATTTTATTTCGCCCAATTTCTCATATTCTTTCACCTTGCTATTTTCCCTTCTTTCTTCATTTGTGTAAGTGAATCTCTTCTTTTCTTGCTTGTATTTATTGTATTTTTTTATTTCACTTTTATTTCAACTGGTTCTTGAGTCACTTTACTTTTGTTCTCTCTCTCATTGTTCTTTCAACCCCACTTTCCAGAGCATTCCTCATAATAGCCACCCTCAACTCATGGATTTTCCATGAGTCAAAGTACACAATACCCAAAGTTGGGTCAGGGCTATGAAAAGGTTGTTTACTGCATTAGCCACCCTCAACTTATGCTTTTGGCATAAGTTGAGGTGCACATGTACAAGGAGGGACCAGGGCCAACACATTATTCCCTGAAAAGATCAGTTGGGGTGAAAAAGAAAGGTCTATTTTAAGCTCAAATCATTTGGATCAAAGAGGGATTAATTTCATTCATTTTTAGGCTAAAAATTTGCTATATTGAACAAGGGCCTATGATCCTTTCCTAATTATCTATTACAGCTTACTTTTAGCAGGACTAACCATGCAAGTTCTAGCTCAGTACAAATAGTGGACTATTCAAACCTTCCTCACACTCACTTCACATCTCATTACTATACCAGATTATCAGACACCTAGTTCGATTTTTAGACTTAGGGTCATGCAGTGGTGTATCTCTATGTCATGCTTAGAGCCACACATTTATCAATTACTATGCCTAGTCATGCATCATTTTCATTTCATTAAGATATAATTTTAGCGATCATGCTTCAAAGTTAAACTATGTACACAATATATAGACATGTCGGTTCAACAATAAACATAATCAGTCTCTTGGGGAAAAAGAAAACAGGCAAGAAAACCCCAAAAGAGGATAGTGAATTGGGCTACTCAGACTTCACCCTAGCACTCACTTTCCATATACCACACTTCCAACAAAAAGACATGCAGTTGTCCCCAATGCATAAAAAATTGAAATATGAGAGTTGTAGGTGAAGCAAACCTGGGGGGCAAAGCGCCGATGATTAGCAAGCTGGTGGGTCCGGTTCCATAGAACCCACTACCTCTGTAGTGTGGACACCCTCAGTAGTGTCCTCATCAGCAACAAAACTATCAGCAGTGCCTCCCGCTATCGCCACATCTCTGGAGCTAGATGCCCCAACAGCTGACTCTATAGCCTGATCCGACGCGCCTCCTCATAAGCAAGCGAGGCTCTCCTCACAACCTCCATCTCACAACCTCCATCTCACAACGCTCCTTCTTCTGTGCTCTAGCCTCATCCTCCTTGCGACCCTTGTGCCTCTTGGCATGCTCTCGAGGGGGAGGTGGTGGAATCTCAAAAGTGGCGAATAAGTCCGCCATCTCTGTATCCTCAGCACGCTCTGCAAAAGGGGCCTCAGACTCAGGCACCCTAGCCTCTAGGATCATATCAATGTCCGCTCGCAGACTCTCGACCGCAACCTTAAGGGTCGACACGCCCATTTGGGGCTGGCTGGGATAGCACCCGCAACTCAAAAGCGTCCAAGCGTTGATGAACCTCAGCGATCTTCCGCTCTGTGTGTTGGACCATTTTACGCTCCAAGCTCTCTTCTGCTTCAGTAATAGACCCTTGCATCCAAGGCTGGATGTGATGCAGAAGTGTAGCCATCTGTGCCTCTAGTTTCTGGACCCTAGCAAGCGGGACCAGAGCGGGGAAAGGGGCTGAGCGTGAGGAGCTCGGGGCAGTGCTACTACTCGGGATAGACTCGACCGGGGTAGTGTCAGTGGTTTCAGAAGCAGCCTGCGTAGACGTACGAGCATGTGCTACCATATCAACCAGATTTTCACCAAGTCGAGGCAACTCTAGATGGGGCCCTCTACGTGGAGCCAACTCATTGGCCTCATCCCTGATGAGGCCTATATCAACAGTGCCCAGCGGAGTCTCGAGATGGTCAATGCTCCAGATGGTAAAACCTGCAGACCTGCATAAGGAAAATATCATGCATGGAAAAGGGTAAGTAGTTGTGACCTTGAAATCCTTCTGGTGCATGACCGCCTATAGAAGCCAAGCAAAGTCCACCTCAAACCCGGCTATCAACGCCGCCATCAGAACTGCACGATCCCATGTGACTATAATATGAGCGGCCGTGGGGGAAAGGCAGTGGCGGACATTCAACAATAAGAACATAGCCGTGAAGGTCAAGTTCGCCTTATTGATGGGTCCCTTCGGCTCCGTTACCCAGTCGGCACCCTCTCCATCAACAGACAAGTGCAGGGCCATCCATCTTTTGGTGGTCTCTCTCAGCGATGGGTCACGCAAGAATTGGCCATATTTTACATTTGCCATCGGTAGTTGAACTCGATGGTGAGAGGGGTCCTGTTGGCATCAACATTCTTGTCGTATATATACTGGTGGATGGCGGGCAGGGAGATATCGACCTAAATGCCACGTACTCGGACATGCTCAAGTGGGGCCTGTTTGGTGGGGGCAGCCCACCTATCTATCTGTGATCTGAGAGTAGCCATGTAAGAGGCGTAGAACTCTCGGACAAACTCCTCACTGTAACGGCCTAAAGAACGAGCTGTCCACTTCAGCTGGTGTCTGGTGAAGAGATTTTGGATCTCTGGCATGGCGGGGAGACTTCTCGTAAGGACCCTCCTCTCTAGTGTAAGGGTCAAACTCATGACTATATTGCCCGTCGACACACCATCGATTGGGTTGGTCGACAACCGGGGTGAGAGCACCAGTCGGTGAGCCTGGAGTGGAATCAGGATTGTCAGCCTCATCAGACGAGGCAGACTCTGCAGATGTGGCGGGGGCAGGGACTTTGACAAACCCTGAGGCGTCCTCCGACCAAGAAACTCTTAAGGATCCAGAAGCTCCTTATTCATGTGTAGCTAACCTAGAAGGTGTGCCAGTCAGTGTGAGCTTCTCATCAGACTGGGAGGCAGTGACTACGCTGGATGCCACCTTTTTGGGCGTAGCTCTGCTAGCACGTGCAGCTCGTAATTGAGTGGCAGTGCCTGGGGGCACATACTCGGGGTCATGCTCATCATCAGAGCCTATAAGCAGTCGGGCAGACGGGGCAACAGACTTTGAACGCCCACGTGCATAAACTTGATCATATTTTGGTGCCATTAGAGATATTACCTGTAAAGAATCAATATTAGTATGAGACGGAGCAAACAAGATGAGCAATAACGACACAAAATAAATATAAGAGCTAAGCTATAATGAATTTTCTGCAGTAACAGTGAAATACAACGGACCAAGTGACGGCTCGTCGTGAGTACGACAGATCGTCATGGGGTCCGTCATGTCTTACTTCAACTATGTTGATGTGGATACCCCTGAAGGAAAGTCTCTGACAAGTATGACGGCTAAGCAGGACGAACCGTTGTGACAATGACTGTCTTTTGCCGATATCCGTTGTGGGGTACTTAGGAAAAAATATGGAGACCCTTAGGAGAGGGTATCTGACCGTCACGACGTTTGTGAAGGAGGGACCATCATGGCAATGACAGTCAGTCGTAGATGTCCGTCAGAGATCACTTAGAAAAAGTATGGAGACCCTTAGGAGATGGGTCTCTGACCGTCATGACGATTGTGGAGGACGGATTGTCGAGGGTATGATGGTCCGTTGTAGATGTCCGTTAAAGAACACTTAGAAAAAGTATGGACACCCTCAGGAGATGGGTCTCTGACCGTCACGACGGTTGTTCAGGAAAGACCGTCGAGGGTATGACGGTCTGTCTTAGATGTCAGTAAGAGGACACTTAGAAAATTTTGGAGACCCTTAGGAAAAGGGTCTCTGACAACCAGAACGATTGTGCAAGACGGACCATCGTGGGAACAACGGTCCATCGCATGTATCCGTTGGTGTACACTTAGAGAAAACGTACAGTGGGGTGTTTGAACAGACCCTATGATGGTCCATCATCGGGGTCTCGGTCTGTCATTCAGCGACAAAATAAGGGATGCCACAATCATCCCCTATGACTCAAATGGTATTCTTAGTGTTAACCTACATGTTTCTAACCCAAATACCTAGCAAACTAGCAATGCTAAAGCACCTATTTCTAGAGTTTTAACAATGCAATTTGAGGATTCTCAACCTAAGTCAGACAAAATTAGATCAAAGAATGAAGACCCACCAAAAAGAAATAGGCTAATACAAATAAAAAAATGCTATGTAAATGGGCAGAGATCAGAGACACATACCTGAGAAGAGGAGAAAAACAAGCAAGGGAGGTACTTGGTGATCAAGAACAGAACCACAGCAACCAACTCAGACCAGTTGAAAAGAGATATCCGGAATTGGGGAGTTTGGGGAAGCGATCAGTTGATAGAGAAGAGAGGTAGGAGGTTGGAATTTGAAAGGGAGGGAAATGGGAGAAAGAGAGAAGGAAATGGGTGAAATAAAGGGGTGGGGTTTTTCAATTTTACCAATTTTTTAAATTACCCCTAACCGGGTCAGGTCGCCTACGCTCATTAATGACGCAACGAGTCCCCGACGATGGTCCGTCATTGGTTCCGTCACGTGTTCCCTAGTTTTTAAAATAAATGAAAGATGTACCTGGAACGACGGATTCATACGAAGGTCCGTCGCATACGTGACGGTCCGTCGATGTGTCCGTTAGTGACTGTTGCAGTGTGATTTTTTGCAGAATTTCTTGGTGATGTGCCTGCAAATTTCAAACCCATTAGTATAAAATGATACAATTACTAGAAATAAAACTATAAGTATTGGGTAGCCTCCCAACAAACGCCTGATTTAACATCGCGGCACGACTGAGGACACTTGTTTACTCAACCTTCATCAAAATGGTATGTCTCGATCACTTCATTCGCCGATTCGGCATGCCCAAAATAGAGTTTTATTCATTGTCCATCTACCTTAAACCGGACACCCTCCTTGGTTTCTAACTCAACTGCTCCATGAGGGAATAGTTGGGTAATCAAGTAATGGCCAGTCCATTTGGACTTGAGCCTGCCCAGAAACCATACGCAACCTAGAATTGTATAAAAGCACCAAATCCCCAACCATAAACTCTCGTTTTTCTATTTTTAGGTCATGGTGCTTCTACATCTTTTCTTTGTAGGATATAGTAGATACCGATTGGAGCTCACCACTCTACCTCATGGACCTACAAATGTTGAAGGTCGCTTCTTCATTGTTCAACAAAATTTTATCTGCCCCTTTTCCGTATCAACTAAGGCTCTGCCCGTAGCAAGGAATGGCCTCCCAAGAATAATAGGCACTTCAAAATTGACTTCACAATCAAGAATAACAAAGTCTTCTTGAAATATGAATGACTCCACTTTTACTAGAAAATCGTGGAGTATCCCTATAGGCCTTTTCACTGTTCGATCAGCCATCAGTAGCCGCATCGCAGTGAGCTTTGGCTCACCCAAACCAAACTTCTTGTAAATCGATAGGGGCATGAGATTTATGCTTGCCCCTAGATCACATAATTGTTTCGCAAAATGTAATGACTCGACTGTACATGGAATAGTGAACGCACTAGGATCTTTTTCGTTTGTATGAGAGATCTTGTAGCAATAGCACTACAATACTGCATTCTATCATTATCCTTAAAAGTGACCGATCATTTCTTTGTAACCAAATCTTTCATAAACTTGGCATAACCAGGCATTTGTTCTAGAGATTCTACCAGAGGGACGTTGATAGAAAGTTGCTTCAACGTTGTGATAAAACGCTGATATTTACCATCCTCGTTCTTATTCACTAATCTTTGAGGAAAGAGGGGGGGGGCTCTAGGCATGGGAATTACCTTTGTAGGCACTTCAACATCCTTTCCATTGTTATCTTCTACTTCACCACTACCCTCTACCACCTTATTGTTATCTTTTATCACCTTTTTCTCCTTAGACGGCATAGGTGGGTAAATGGTCTGCTTACCACCCAGAGTAGTGATTGCCATACAATGTCCATTATTTTTCAGATTTTGGACAGTGTTGCTAGAAAGAGTGCCCGGTTGCCGTGTGTTCACAGTCGCAGATAATTGGTCCATTTGCAATCTGCTTAATCAATATTGCATGTTGATCGACTTTCTGCGCAATACCCTCTAAATCACTCCTTAACTCTTTAATGTGCTCATCACTAGCATCGAGCCTCCTCATCATTTTTGCAACATATCCTCAACTCGCGCCATATTATCTTCACCATCCGTAGGAGTAACTTCACGATTTTGAGGAGGGACATAAGACCCATTCCTATCATTTCTGTTACCATAGTTAACCCTGTTGAAGTTGTTGTCGCGGTTGTTGTTTCTATCTCGGACGTAATGACCCTCACGGTTATAGTTACCATTGATCTGACCTTGTTTTCCTTGACCTTGGCGCCAATTCTCCTGATTTGAGACTTGGCACTCGGTCGGAAACCCCCCGTCCATTCATTTATCGCATAGGAATTCTCTTCATAATAGCATTCATCATTTGGTGGTGGTGGTTTAGACAAATAGTTAACTGCATTTATCTTTTCTGCACCCCAGTGATATGTTTAATACCAACCCAAGCTCAGTTCTCATCTGAGCCATCTCTTCACGAATCTCATCTGTGGCGGGGTTCTGAGTGGATTGAACTGCGAAGGTATTTCTCCCTGTATCTTACTCCCTAGTACTCCGAGCTTTATTGTTCCGAGATATTTTTTCTAACTTTTTGGCAATCTCAGCATAAGGACAGTCCCCATTAGAATAAACCCGCTATAGTATCCAACACCGCTTTATTATTATCATTCTGCCCCCGATAGAAGTATTCCTTCAGTGACTCATCATCTATGCGGTGATTGGGGACACTTCTAAAAAAGAAGTGAATCTATCCCAAGAACTACTAACTGACTCTCCTGGTAGTGCCACAAAGTTGTTCACTCTGTCTTTGTGGTTTAGTTTCTTGGAGACCGGGTAGTAGCGTGCTAAGAAAACGTCCCTTAGTTAGTTCCAAGAGAAATTGAGTTATAAGGGAGCTCAGTGAACCAAATAGCAGCCCCTCCCGTCAGTGAGAGAGGAAAGACTATTAGCCCTATTACATCCAAATCCAAATCAGGCCTCCCTACCTAGCTTTTACACACTACCCTTACCTTATCTATATGGGCATGTGGATCCTCAGAAGGTAGCCTTGAAAACTAACCTCTGACAGTGAGCATTTGCATCAGACTACTAGTTACCACAAAGGTGTGGCCTAGTTGTAGATAAGGCAAGACAAGTGGCCCATCAGAGTCTACTATATTATCATAGACTCTGTAGTATTCTTGAGGGTGTGGAGCGGGATTCTGTCCCCTTAGTTGATTTCACCCGGATCATCGGGTAATAACTGACCATGAACATCAACCGGAGCTGGGATGTTCTGGTTTGGATCATCATCATTAATATCCAAGTTTTGATTCATATTGAGTAGTGTACGCTCTAATTCGTGATCGTAGGGAAACAAGGGTTCTCTTCCTCTCAGTTTATTTGGCATACAAGAAAGATAGTTTTGCAAGAATAAAAAACAATAAAAAGTAAAATTAAGAAAATATCGACTAAACTTTAGTAATAAGTTTAATTTAATCTAAAATCTACTTTCTCCAGCAGCGGCGCCAAAATTTGATACGCTCAAACTTACTTCTTAAATAAGAAGTAAAGCGGTCGTATCGAGTAAAGAACCCATTTAATGAGGTTTGGATCGTTCCCACGAGGAAAATAGTTAAGACTTAACTTAAATCTATTATTACTATTATTTAGTCAGTTATTTCCATAGAAAACAAAGGACAATAAAAGGGGGGTTTTATTTCTAAATGAATGAAAAAGACTAACTAATTAAAGTAAAAAACTAACAGAATCAAATATTGGAGTTTAATTAATAAAAGTAACTAGGGTTTAAGTGTTCCCCACAGGTTCCTAACTTGATATTTCTAACTATAACAATTCTTTCCTTGTATCTTTCATGCAAAGTAATAAGGTATGTATTTCTAAATCCTTGGTTCGGCATCTAGAAAACTTCACTTCGCATCTTGGTCCGGTTACTTTTTTGCTATACTAACCCTTTCCTTTTCCTATATTAAGCATTGTATTTGATATTTGACTAAGTTATTACCTCATACCAATCAATACTAGCCTATTAGATAGTATACACTAAATTTGTGTTGATAATTCTTTTCCTGTTATCTACCTCCTTGGTCCGGCAAGTAGCATTAAGGCGAGTTCTAACGTTCTCCATCCGTTAAAAAGACTTCTAAATTATTGAATTATCAATACATGCAAGACACTATTCTAGAGTAGTTATTTTAGTTAGATTTTACCTCATTATTCACCCATGGTTCCCACAACCATAGTTATGGAGTTCAGTTACCCATAGTCATAATCACAATATTCATATATGCAATGTAATAATTCACGCACTTACTTCAATGAGAAAGAATATAATCGATAATTTCACTTGATTAATCAACAAACACACCAACACTCAATTCCAGAAAAAGTGTATCAATTACTGAAATTAATCAAGGACTAAAGATTCTCCAAAAGTCTAACAATAAAAAATGAGGGTGATTATATAGGGTACATGAAAGTGGTATTACAAGTCTTGAAGGAACACCAACTATTTTACTAGTATAGCAAGTGTGATTTTTGGTTAATGCTGGTGGTGTATCTTCGTTATATCATTTCTAGTGAAGGTGTAGAGGTTTATCAGAAGAAAATTGAGGCGGTTAGAAATCGGCCTAAACCTTTGGCTCCAACGGATATAAGAAGTTTTTTGGGTCTTGCCAGGTACAATAGGAGGTTTGTGGATGGCTTTGCGTCCATTACATCTCCTTTTACTACTTTGACCGAAAAGGATGTGAAATTTGAGTGGTCGAAGGCTTGTGAAAGAAGCTTCTAGATCTTGAAAAATAGACTTACCACCGCTCCGATGTTGACATTACCAAAGGGTACAAAGGGTTTTTGGGTATATTTTGATATATCTCGAGTGGGATTGGGTTGTGTCCTTATGCAATACGAGAAGGTTATAACATATGCTTCTAGGAAACTCAAAGTTCATGAGAACAACTACCCAACTCAAGATCTCGAGTTAGCGGTCATGTTGTTTACCTTGAAAACATTGAGGCATTACCTATATGGTATCCATGTTTATGTGTTGAACAACAACAAAAACAGTCTTCAGTATGTGTTTACTCAGAAAGAGTTGAATCTCTGAAAACTGTAGTGGTTGGAATTATTGAAATATTACGACATGAGTATTCTCTACCACCAAGACAAGGCTAACGTGTTTGCGGATGCTCTAAGTCATATGACTATGGGCAGTGTATCCCATGTTGAAAAAGGCAAGAAATACCTAGTGTAGATATCCATAAGTTTCCTCGTTTGGGTGTTAGATTGGAAGATTCTCCTAATGGTGGTTTTATGGTCCATCATAACTCCAAATCATCTTTGGTGGTTGAGGTAAAGTCTAACCAACACCTTGATCCATCATTGATGGAGTTAAAGGAATCGGTTCTTGGCAAGATTGATGAGTCATTCTCCTAGGGAGGGGGGGAGGATTTTTTAGTTACCAAGAGCGGTTGACTGTTCCCAATGTAGAGGATTTGAGAAACCGGATCCTGAGGAAGCTCATGGTTCCCGTTATTTGATTCATTTGAGTTCGACAAAAATGTATCATGACCTTAGAAAAGTATTTTGGTGAGTTTGGCTTAATATGGACTGAGTAGTAGGTTTTCCTTGGACACGAATGCAAAATTACTCTATATGGTTGGTGGTGGATAGGTTGATAAAATCCGCTCATTTTATCCTTGTTAAGTCTACTTGTAACGACCTGTTTAGTCGTTTTGAGCAGCAGATTTTATTTCTGGAAAATTGGCTGAGGCGACGGACCCCACGACGGACCGTCATGGGCACGACGGACCGTCGCAGGGTCTCGTTTCAAAACACTTAGAAATTCTGAAATTGGGTACTGAAAATCGACTCTCTAAACTTCGTGACGAACTTGCAGGACGGACCGTCACAGGCGTGACGGATCGTCACAGACCCTTGGTGGAAATTTGGGTCTCTGAACTTTGCGACGACCTGCAGGACGGACCGTCGCAGGCACAACGGCCCATCACAGGTTGCGTAATCCCAGTCTGGGTCGGATTTCTTTACACGTTTAAGGGACGTTTTGGATTATTCCTGGTTTAATTATAAAGTTAGAGGGTTAATATTAATAAGTCTAATTACTTGGGGGTTAAAAGAGGTAACCATAAGTTAATTAGTGGGGTATTATTGTCATCTTTTACACTTAATTATATGTTAATTAGGGTAAAAGAAAGAGGGTTTGAATAAAGAAAATAGAAAGAACAAGAAGGGAGAGAGAGAATCGATCGAAAAGAAGAAGAACAAATCTTTGGGAAATTGCTTGCTTGATCACTAATCTTCGGTGGAGGTAGGTTATGGTTTATGCTATCTTATAGTAAACTCTTAATAGCGAATGATATATGTTGGTAGTATTGTAAACCCTTCTATATGCTTAATTGTATGCTTGCATGAATATGATTATGTGATTGTGATAAAATAAGCATGATGAAGTTATTGAATCCAAAATCTTGAAAGAAACCCTAATTCACTTGTTATGATGATGCCTTGGTGTAAAAGAAGGCTTGATAAATTATATAATGAGATTGATGATGCCTTGGTGTAAAAGAAGGCTTGATAAATTATATAATGAGATTGATGATGTCTTAGTATAAAGAAGGCTTGATGAATTAGGGGATTGGGTGCCACGTTCCGGTACCAGGATAGAAATAGAGGATCGGGTGCCACGTTCCGGTACCAGGATAGAATGAGGATCGGAGTGTCACGTTCCGACACCAGGATAGAATATGGATCGGGTGCCACGTTCCGGTACCAGGATAGTTTATGAGGATCGGAGTGTCATGTTCCGACACCAGGATAGAATATGGATCGGGTGCCACGTTCCGGTACCAGGATAGAATGAGGATCGGAGTGCCACGTTCCGGCACCAGGATAGTATATGGAGCGGAGTGTCACGTACCGACACAAGAGGAAGAAAGATAATGAATCTTGAAAGATGAATAATATACTCAATCTAATGAACCTAATTCCCAAAACGAGTATGGTATGGAGGCTTGATTCCTCATGGATCAACTTGGTAGTACTTACTGATGATTATAGTACTTGTTGTTGCTACATGTTGAGTATTATAGTTGTTTTATAATGCTACTTGATATATATTGTCTTCTATTTTGAGTTGGCCAATGATATCTACTCAGTACCCGTGCTTTGTACTGACCCCCTACTTTTATGTTTTCTTCTTTGTTATTTGTGGAGTGCAGCAAACGTGCCGTCGTCTTCAACTCAACAGTAATTCTAGCCAGTCTTCGTCACACCGGATGTTTAGGGTGAGCTAATGCTTCTAGCTTGGACTGGATCTTCTTTTTCAAGTCTTGATGCCTTGAATTTCCGGCATGGACTAGCTTTTACTTGTTTTAGTTTTTAGAATACTCTTAGTTTAGTCATTTGATTATAGATGTTCTTGTGGTGATGACTTCCAGATTTTGGGAAATAATAGATGTTGAATTTTAACAGTTATTGAATTGGTTTTTATTAATGAGTTTAAGTCTTCCACATTATTTTCTGTTGATATACATTGAAATGTTAAGGGTTAGAATGGTTGGTTCGCTCACATAGGAGGGTAAATGTGGGTGCCAGTCGCGGCTCGGTTTTGGGTCGTGACACTACTTATTCAGCAGAAGAGTATGTACTCTATGTCAATTAGATTTTAAGTCTCCATGGAATCCCTTTATCCATTATTTCGGATAGAGGTGCTCAATTTACGTCGCGATTTTGTAGGTCGTTCCAAAAAGGCCTAGGTACACAAGTGAAGTTAAGCACCACTTTCATCCCCAAACGGATGGTCAAGCGGAGCGTACTATTCAAACCCTTGAGGATATGCTTAGAATATGCGTAGTTGATTTCAAAGGAAGTTGGGATGAACAGTTGCGTTTTGTTGAGTTCTCATATAATAATAGTTACCATTCGACTATATCTATGTCAACATTTGAGGCCTTGTATGGTAGGAGATATAGATCTCTGATAGGTTGGTTTGAAGTTGGCGTGTCTTAACTCTTTGGTCCCGAATTGATCTATGAAACTTTGGCGAAAGTCCATATTATAAGTAATCAACTGAAACAACCTATAGCCGGAAAAAGTCATAAGACGACAAAAGGAGAAGGGACTTAGAATTTGACTAGGAAGATAAAATGTACTTGAAAGTTTCACCTATGAAAGGGGTGCTGAGATTTGGGAAGAAAGGGAAGTTAAGTTGTCATTTTGTGGGTCCCTGTGAAATTTTTCAAAGGTTTTACAAGGTTGCATAGAGTTTAGATTACGTAGTGAGATATGTTCGTTTCATCCAGTATTCGATGTATCCATGCTTAAGAAGTGCATTGATGACCTCGAGTCTATTCTTCCGATTGAAGGTCTAGTTGTGGATGAGAATCTCTCCTATGGGAAGGTTCTGATGGAAATACTTGATCAATAAGTGAACAAGTTGAGAAACAAGGAGGTGGCTTCCATAAGAGTGTTATTGAAGAACCATCTAGTTGATGGAGCTTCATAGGAGTCTGAGGCTGACATGATATCCTGGTATCCTTATCTCTTGCCTAATAAAGGTAATTGTTCCTATTAAAAACTAATATAATGAGTAAAATTGAATTTGACTTGTTTTTAAAAGATGTGCATAAAAAAGGTAAAAGTTTGGCTAAAATGAGTTTTCGTGAAAAAGATGTTCTTTTGTTTGATTTGCACTTATTTGTGTTTTTGGTATTATTTTACCTTAACGAAATGATATTGAAGATATTTATGTGTTTTAAAATGAGTTTTGTCATAAGTGACTCTTTATGTGTTTTTGAGTTCATGTTGATGTTGAAAAGGAAATTCCTCATGTTGTGATGTCGAGTTCTCATATGAAGTAATTGATGATTTGAGCTGCTATGTGTAAATATCATGTTGTTATGTTGATTTGAGTATTTATTATGTATATTGATGGCTGGGCTGCTAGTATTTTGCCTATCCTTTCCCTACAAAAGATTTTAGTATCATTAGGGGATGAATGTTTCCTAAGGGGGGGGGGATAATATAACACTTCGAAAGTCCAAGACCTAATCTAGAGAATCACATGATCTTATAAGGTTGTTAATACTATTTTAAGGTCAAAAATAATGTTTATGATTCATGTAGGAAGTTTTAGACTCAAGACGTCATGAAGCGTCAATGACGTCCGGAGAATAGTGAAAGAGGTGCTAGTGTGACTTAACCAATTTCACAGGGTTTAAGGAGTCGGAAGTTGATTAAAATTTGTGGAAAAGTGTCAAACTAGTTTTAGGGAGTCTTTAGGGTCGAAACATCTGGGTACGACTCGTCAAGAACAACCATCGGGGTACTTCGAGAGGACCCTTGTATTTAACCCAAACCTACCAAATGAGGCAGTGTAGGCAGCGGCACCTGCGCTTGCCAAATGAGAGGGCGTCAATTCCCCCGTCAATCACCACTTAGACATTTTCTAAAAATGTCCAAAAAAATATTCTCTGAACTTAAGTACAGACTTGCAGGACGGTAGGGGACCAGGTCGCCGACTGACCTACGGACCTTAGGTCGGCGTCGCCTAGGATAGCATGCATTTTATTGTCTTTTTTATGATGGTTCATTTAACTACTTAATTAGTTAGGGGTTTAATTATGGGTTAAGGCGTTTTTATTTAAGTTAGCTAGGTGACTATATAACGTACCCTAAGTCTAAACTCAACTTAACATCCCACAATTTCCAAACCCAAATCACTCTACCAACTATTTACTTTCTCTGTCCCAAAGAAGACTCCATTGAAGGGCAAGTTCTACAGTTTCTACGGAAGAAACAAGATCACTTTTAACCAAAAATCTTTAAAGGCTATCAAGGTATGGGAACCTTTCACCTTTGGGATACCTTTCCCCAAAGGGCTCTACCAAAATTGGTTTTCAAAAAGATGATTTCATTTGGGTTTCTTTCTAATACGAAATTCATCTTCTAAATTGTATTATTTATTGTTTATTTTGATGATTATGATTGTAGCATGATGTATTATTTTTTAATTAGTCTAGTTCTTTATGGTTTAACCTAGCATGTGGAATAGATCATGAATTGACCCAAATTCCCTAACCGTAGGTAATGAACTCATGTTTAATTTATTAGGATTGATACAATTGACTTAATTCTTATGTTAATTACTATTTAATGATGTTGCTACACCTATTGATGGATGAAAGTCTATTGATTGAGTGTAAGACCGATTATGATGGCTTTTGAACGAGAATTGGAAAGAGTTTGTGATCTTGAACCTTTACTTCAATTGTGATGTCTTGTAATTGGCGATGAAGTCTAATTGGATCATTCTTTACGATTATATTAAGTATATTTTTGTATGATGATGAAATTGAAATGTATTGATTATGTGAAGGTGTGAGAGTATGTTTAAGATAAAATGATATAAGGTTGGTTATGAATTGCCTATGTGCTGTATTATGGCATAATGATGATAATTTGTTGATATCACATACAAGGGTTATATTTAAAGAACATTCTCATGAGATTCATACTAAGCTAATGACTCGTAATATACACGGGTTAAGTATCCTATGGCCTAAACTAAGTTATAATTGTTAAAAATAACTTAGATACATTCCAAAAAAGGACTCTAGCTTAACACTGGGTGAACTTGTAGCGAGGAGTGTCCCTTCCAAATGTGGAAAGGGAGGTTCACAATTGTACTCATGATGTTGGAGATTAAAATGCAATGTGCATAAAGAGGGTCCCAAGTATATGTCCTAGTTCTTGAACTATGTTGCCCCCATATGAATACTAGATAGTGGATCCATCTAGAGTGGTATGTTCATATTTGGTAATACCTTGACAAATGTTCCACCTTATTTAGTTTAGTTTCATGAAACTGGATTCCACATTTAGGTATTGTGATCTATGACGGTTAAGGCAAGTGTTCTCAAATGTAAAATGAAATAATATAGTGAACACTAACGAGGATGACTTAAAGGGTTTGACTTTGTCTAGGTAGGGGTATGAGACTCTACCTATACAATGACTAGTTGGACTTGAAGGAAGTCCAATAAGGTTTTTCTTATATCTTTTAAAGTAAATGTTACGTATATGTTGATTTTACATGTTGATGATCTTATATGATGTTAGTTTCATGTATGAACATGCTATTGGTGTATATTGATATGTATGATAATGATTTCTCTTATTGCTATGTTATGTGAGTCTAGACATTGCTTGTGATCCTTTATTTGGTTTCCTTGGTTGAGTAAGGTTATGAGACTTTACTTGGTAATTGCAGTTGTAGACTTGATGGTGAGTTATGAGTAAGGGTCTTATATAAGTTGTAATGTTATGAACATCTTATGTATGCTTTGTTGTCATATCATGATGTTCAAGTTTGTTTAGTTATGTACTCAAATATGCTATGATATATGTTCACTTGGTTATACTTGATGATGTTGGTCTTTGTGTTGTATATGATCTTGTCTAAAGGAATATGTGATTATTGTCTTATATAGGCTCTTGGTTGTGCATAAGGCTTTTCCAAGTAACTTAGCATCTTTTTGACCAAATGTACCCTTTAGCATGATTTCAAATGTTTCATGTGCATGTTTCCATACTTAGTACACGTGGTGTACTAACCCATATTTGTATGTTTCTACAAATATGTAGGATCCGGCTGTTGAGCTTCTAGAAGGTCCATCTGAAGTAACTTGGACTCTCTAATATCTCTATCACTCAACTCCAGGGGAACCACTGGAACATCATTAACTACTTCCACAATAGGGACTTGATCATCTTGGAGAGGCACTTGAGCACCTTGATGAATTTTCTCAACTAGCTCAACTTGAGGAGGGATCTCCTCATGCACATAATTCTCCTCAACCCTCCTAAACGGTGTCCTCCTCGTATTCATCTCTAGAAACAGAAAGAAAACCATAAGAAAAGAGTACTCATAAACTTTTACGCTACGGCACGACATAGGAGTAGAAAATAAGGGAAACTCTATTGTCTTATAGCCTCTCAACCATAGATGTGTGTCGCGACTCACACCAATGGTCAAAACTCTACTAGATGTTACTTGATGAGACTTTTTTATTCCTAAGACTACTTTCATAACCTATGATCTTATACCAAGCTTGTTAAAATGCGAGACCACACCCTAGAAGATATGGCACTCTCGGAGTGCAACCGGTGTACTTCACCTCTCGGAGGTCATGTACAAGCCCTTTTTCACACCGTTCATTGCATATATATAATGAAAAGTAGTACGGAATTAAAACTTTTAAGAAAACATTAGAATATATCCAATAACATCTTTCATTAGAAATCATAGGAAATACTAAGTCTCACTCTCATCAAAATTTAGACACGAGAACACTTTGAGACATGGCCCATACTTCATAATATAGAAATACTTAGTCTATTACAATACTTTGAAATAAAAGACATAAACGAAATCTATATAATCCCTTGAGTCAATTGAGGACATACTACAACTTTTCTTGAATGACTTTACAATCCAAGTTCTCCTTGACGATCCTTCTCAACTTTCACCTACACTTTTAGCGATAACAAAATGTATGGATTAGTACAAACACTTGTACTAAGTATGACATTATACGTAAAATCATGAAAACAGATATTTGTTAGAAATATTCATCTTTTTCACTTAAATTTCATATCATAATCATAAGAATAAAATCTAAAACCTTAAAAAGACATAAGAAGTCTTTTAATCAATTTAATGCTTTTTAAGGAAACATTAATGTGAATCACTTCACTGTATAGTGAGCTTCTTCACTGTTAAAGTGAAGTTTCTTAACCTCTTCTTCGGCACTTCCTAGCATGTAGTTCCCTCACTAAAACCTATCCTAAGACTCACTTAAGTAAGACAGAGAGAGACCGTTCATACAACCTCTCTAGGTACACCTGAATGATCCGTAAGACCACATATAATGAGATACATACAGTTACAATTGCATCAAACATAGATAATATGGCATTCTCCTTCCAAAGGCTATCAAAAGACTTACTTAAGTAAATCAAGAAGATAACGTCCATGATTGACCTCTTCAAGACTATCTAAATAATCCATAAGACTACCTAAGGCTTAGACATGTCCACATAATCAACTTCTTCCCTAACTAGAGTCATTCTTAAGACTTATTTAAGGTAAGATTTGAAGTGACCATTCCTATTCCCCCTTCACACCTTAAATCGACAACCCTTAACTACTTTAGATAAGTACTTATTCATTTAACGTACTTTGTTAACTTAAGTTATTTCTTTCATTAGTTCATTTAAGACTCATTCATCACATCAGGACATTCAAGTAATAGTCTTGGACAAGACCTAGGGACTCTTACTAACACCTTCAAAGTCTATTGTGCAATGTCTAGAAAGGGTCCCTTACCACCACCTAAAACTCATAGATTTTCTCTAATGCTAGAAGGTATGCCATATTATGAGAATAGGCAATAATAGACATTGACCATGATAGCTAGACATGGAATACGGAGTTCTAACATACTCCGATTTGGGTATTCTACTTGCCAATGGTAGAACCTAGACACATCCCATGTAGGAACATGGTTAAGGAATATGAAGGGCATGCTTTGTACTATTGTCTCATCTTTTAACTAGATATACTTCCCTTACCATACTCACTCGGTGCTAGCCTTTGTTCTAATAGATTAATTTACATTAAAGGTCATATTAAGGGGTTACTTATCGAGGTTATAACCCAATCACATTTACCCAATCAAAGAGGTCCACCATGGCTAACTTACAATGGCAACAAGAAGCTCATAATGACTTTCCTAAGGATTTATATGATGTCGTTCCAGCCAACCAACCTTAAGCTATTATTCCTTTACATGAAGGATACCATTACGAGTTTCAACTTTAACATTCATAACCTTAAATATAGGTTCAAAGTTTCACATAAATGACTCTCTTAACTTCATTTCTGGTCTCATGTCATTCATAAGTACAAGACTAAGTGTCTTTAGCATCCTAAGTCAAGACATCTCATATTTACATTCATACATGCATCATCATACTTCACTTTAACACATATCACATGTCATTCTAGAGGCACATAAAATAACCATTATCATCTTTAAGTCATCCTATACACTACCATATCATCATCAATATGAATATAATACACTCATATAGTTAAGAAGGAATAATTATGCATCAATCCTAAGATTATACACATAAAGACATAGTCATAGTCTAACATGATCACCTAAATAACATCAATAGAAGAAAACATATACTTTCACATTACTTATCATGTAGATAGATATTATACGACATCACATAATAAAATACACAAATCATTATATTATTTCAAGTAGTGTTGGCAAGGACATGACCATCAAGTGCAAGTAAAGAAAATAACACCACCACCATAAGTGGAATATACCAATCACCACATAATTGAATTCTTATTAAGACAAAATAAAGTGAATTAGGGCAGCGTACCACCACTCCATTCTTAATACTTCAATCCAATGCTAAATCATCCAATACAATACCATAAGGCCTTTACCCATGTCCATGACCATTAATTCAATATAAAAACTATCGTAGTCAATGAAACTCGGTAAATTCAATATAGATTCATCAATCTATGACAACCTAGATATCAATACAATACAGTAAGTACATCAATCAATAGCCCATAGAGAACTACACTAGAATTGATAAGCATTAAGTTCAAATCACTTAACCCATAAAGTAGTCAAAAGCTATGGTTCATCAATTACATAGGTTCATAGGTTAATTGAGTTAACATAATCTAACTAATAACAATTTAATCAATATGCTTTAAAACCATTAATGCAAGAACCCATGGATAGATCATGAAATTGGACAATTCAGCTTTGAAAACTTTAGAAAACACTTTTGAAAGTAGGGCTCCTTGATAAATAGAGTTTCAATGATAAAAACCAATACCTCAATAAATCTAATCCTCCAATTTTATGAATAATATCTACTTAATCCTCCAATCCAAGCCCTTCTTTGAGTTTTGGCTCCATTGGAGTTCTAGAGAATTTCTGAGGTCTTTGGCCTCTACTCCCAATACTATTTTCCAACCAATGCCCCTCACCTACGGGTCTTCAACCGATTCATTGGGTGTCGATTGCCTCCGTTGGTTGGGCTGTTTTGGGAAGCTTGGACACTCATGATGGGTCATTCCTCAAGGACCCTTGGATGATCCATGGAGATTTTGCCCAGACGTTTCCCACCCAAACATGATCGTATATAAGTTTAAGACCTCTCACATGAAGTTCATCCAAAATGAATACGTAAAAATCAGCGAAAAATGCCAAGACTCACAAGGTCGTTTCAAGGCAAACAATACGAATGTATGGATGTTCTTGGATGTTTGATCTCCAAACTTCATGAAACTTCACACACTGCCTATAAACAATGTAATAATTGTTATAATGACCTAATTAAACCTCATGATTACAGATAAACACACTAAACAACATATGAGGCACATAGAAGACTTAGTCCTCGAACATCTTTGTTGTCCCTTGACGTTTGACTTTCAATGCACCTAAAACTCTAGATACTGCCTCAATACTATATTTCAGACCACTTTCGGACCTTATACCATCATGAAAACCATGTTAGGATGTATCTTCACCTAAATCATTTTTAAGGTATTACATTAACTAGTACGGACTGTAAATTGTCCATACAGTATTATCAAGAGGAGTTTTCTTTGTAGAACAGATGGATGGTAAAGTGTGGAGAAAAGCTATTAATTTAGATGTTGTAAAGATATACTAAATTTGAAGGATGATAATTCTTTCCATTACTTCATTGTACTTGCAGTTTGCTCATAATCATCTGTTGCATCGTGTTTTGAAACATTTCCTTTGTAACGAACTATGTTTGACCTAAATTCTCAAGAATGAGATAAGTAGGCGGCCTATTTCGACCTCGATCGTTTCCTTATCAAAATATTCTATTTTGTGAATCACCGAGATAGGAACTACGTTTGACCTAATTCCTTCCTCAGTGGTTTAGTTATATTGCAAATAAGATTTCCATTTCCCTTCGTAATGGAAACTGGGATAAATTTTTTAGAGGATTTCAAAATTTCTACTATAAGAGTTATTTCCTAGAAACACTGGTCAAATATCATAACAAAATGTGGAACTGGGACATAATTTTGAGAAAGCCTATGTTTTTTTTGCAAAATATAATGAATTCCATGAGCACCATTAGATTTGTTCTAAACATCTAACTAGGAAAGATTTTTTGAGAAGGACCTCATAAATTACATCAAGGGTTCTTGGAACATGAAAGTCAACTTCAAGTGCCTTATTGTGATGTACTCTTAAGGAGTTCCGAAGTTTCCAGCAAGTCACCTCTCATGGCAAAAATCTAAGACAAAGATATTTTGATCATTTCGTGCATATCATGATAGTTAATTGGCAGAGAACATTGCAAACTATGTTTTTCAAAATTTCATACCTAGCAAATGTTCTAATTTAGATATGATCTTGTCTTTTGTCTAAGACGATTCTTAAGATCAAACAACTTCCGAAGATAGCAAGACAAGGAGCAAGGAGACTTTAAGATATCAAGAAAGACCAGTGGACCAAAACTAACATTTGTTTTGTGGATACAGGATATAAGAATTTCATCAAAGATGCTATAATTATCAACTGACCATTTGAAGAGAACATATTAAAAAGTATCTTATAGTGAGTGTACCATCTCTCCTTTAACAAAGAGGAATTTGACAACAACATTATATCGTTAATTCAAAGAACAATATCTACTGATTAAGGTTTCTAGATACCAATAAATATGATTCTATGACCAAAAGTACCTTTCATCGTATCAAATATTCATGAAGGACGACATTAATAGTCAAAGTCATTGCATATTCTAAATGCCAAAAGGGTCATTGCATATTTTAATTTTCAAGAGGGTCATTCAAATTAAAATTGACAACAGGGCTATTCATATTCAAACTTCCGAGGGGGCCATTCATATTTCAGTTACCAAAAGGTATGTTGCATATCAAAATGCCAAGAGGGGCTTTTATATTCAAATATGCCGAGAAAGCCATCATAGTCAAGCAGCCAAGAGGGACATCATATTCAAATTGCCAAGAGGACCATTGAATATTCAAACCTTCAAGAGGGTCATTGAATATTCTAACTGTCAAAAGGTCCATTGCAAATCAAATTGCGCTAGAGGGACATCATATTAAAACAATCAAGAGAGCAATCAATGTATTACATTAGTCTGTTTTCCTACTTCAACACTAAAAGAAGAGAACAACGAATAGTCAAGTTGCAAATATGAGATACATGCTTTATTTGCTTTACGTCAAACTGAAAGAAGTTGACATAAATAATCAGGTAGAACAATTAAGTTCCAATATTGTAAATCACGTTGTCTCTCCATTTGAATTATATGTTACACTAACAAATTTTCTATCAATCGTTGTTGAGAGCATCCGAGAAAATGAATACTCAAATCAAACCACAGGTGCAGACGACATAAAAAATGATGCAACACAATGTGGAACTTTTTCTTAGAAGAAAAATGGGATAATCCAAAGAGGATTATCAAACTCTTAGGACGCGATCTAAGGATCTACGTTCATCACAATCATATCACACCCCAATCAGAAGGTATGTGGCTTTTTCTTTAGGTTTATATATTTCAGTTTTACATCCAGAAATGTTTTTTTGTTCACCAAAAGCAACTTTTCAATCCGAGTGATAATACATTGAGAGCTTTGGAAATTATGTCTGTGTAAGTACTTATT
Source organism: Solanum peruvianum (assembly GCA_027705065.1). Lineage (NCBI taxonomy): Eukaryota > Viridiplantae > Streptophyta > Magnoliopsida > Solanales > Solanaceae > Solanum > Solanum peruvianum. Next base: position 28,622,161 of record JAKWJD010001758.1, read on the forward strand.
TATAGGTGTTTGGCACATAGGTGTTAAGCGTGCCACATTCTAAGATATTGAAAAAACATCTTTTTCAAACTCGACTTAGTTGTCACTCTTCAAGAACTGAAGGTTATTTAGCTAAATAGATTTCCTTTTAAATCGATCGAGCCAAACTATAAATAGCCGAATTTCTAAGGTTTAACGATAAGTAGGCACACTCAATTTGGAAAACTCGGATATATTTTTAAATTTTCTCTTAAATCCTATTTCCGAGTAATTTGATATCTTCATAATTTGATATCGAGATAACTTTTGAACCCTTCGATAATCATGCTTTAACTCAAACGTGTTAAACTACATGTGACCTTAATTCTCATATAGCTCGAGATATATAGAAAACCTGATACTGAGGTTTTTCCATAACTCCTAAAGTGCTTACCAAAATCCCTTACCTAAAAATGAAGATGTGCTCCATCAAGATTTGATTCGTCAAATTTAATTTGCTCAAATTTCTTTCATCAATCAAAGTCAAATGAGGTACAACTGTTGACACCCATTTTTTGGACCTCCACATTATAAATTAATCATCGAGTTTCTTCGACTTCAAACTATTTAAAATAATTAGTTTTTTTTTTAAAATTCCAAAAAATATATAGTTTGAATGTTTTACCAAATTTTTATGATATTTAAATAATAGATATGTTTCATATAATTATGTACATAATTAATGCATTCTTATGAATACTCAAAAATTATCTCAAAATATTTTATATTTTAAATATTTGTTTAGTAATGGTTTATTTTTGAATTAATAAGTTTATGAAATTCAAAATACTTTCAAGTTATTTTAAACTAATTTTTAAATTTTAAATAATAAATATGTATATTTTTACAATCATATTATATTATATATTTTTGAAAATCACCATAAGAGATTTTGCAGTTTAATTAAATATTTAATTAATTTATTGAAATCTTACTTAAAATTTTGAGTTATTAGTTTATAATAGAGTTATTTATTTTATTTTTACTAAGATAAGAAGCTCTTTAGTTGATTTTACTAATTCATATTATTTATATTTTATCCAATTTATTACTTATATTCATATTGGCTTTATTTCTTACTCCAAATTGTCTATAATTGATATTAAAATGGTCATTTTCCTTTATAATTTAAGCCCATTTGTGCCCCCATCTTATCTCAATTTCATACCAAAATTTTGCGCCTATTTACAAATTTCCAGCAACCCAAACTAACATATTCTCGTCCCTATTTGAATTTCCTGATTACCTAGCCCAAACCCATTCCAGTACAACAACAATCAGAAGTTGCACATAATACCAGTAAGCAACCCCTACGTCTTCTTCTTCTTCATGCGACAGTCAAATCCAACGAGTCAATCGCGTTGAAAACCCAGAAAATCACACGTAAGAAACCAGTACCCTCATCTAACTACCTTGAAGAACCCATAACCCTTGAAACCTAATCGATCAAATTGTTTTTCCATTTTCCCCCTTTTTAAGATATCTTCAAAGATCTTAAAAGTTTCTCCAACAGATTTCCCCCTAAATCACCCCTTCTTTTCCTATAAATAGCCCTCTGCCCTCAGTGATAAAAACAAAGGTTTTGAAATAGGATTTGATGGATTTTGAGTTTAGATTTGAAGAGATAATTGTTTTACATTTGAAATTTTAAAATGATTCTCTAATCTTAGATTCCAAGAAGTTCGTTGCTTAGATTCTTTCTGGAGTTTCTTCGTTTGTTGTTCGTTTTTGAATTGACGTGTGGATATCACAATTTTCAAGATTGTCACCACACTCATTGCTCTGAAAAAGGTATACTTCTATATCTTATTTATTTTCTTTACTACTTTGATCATAATTTATAGTTTGGTATAAATGATTCGATTTGATACCTCCTTTGTTGGTTTTATAATCTTCTACTTTTAGTACGAGATTATTTACCTTTCTTTATTTTGTTTTCTCATTAGTTCCTAGTAGGAAATGTATTTCTCGTTCTCATTGAGCTATTATCCTTTTGATACCAAGCATGACTGCAATGTTTATATAGTAAATTTTGGAAATTGTCTATGAAGCTATTGCTACTCATATAATGTTTATTCTCTAGCCTTGTGGCCACCTTTTTTTCCTTCAAAATTCTTTATTTACTTTAGTCTGACCTTGGTTATCATGACTTCTCTATAGGCTTGGCTTAAATGTTTTCAATAATAAAATTTTATTAGAGAATGATAATTTTCTATGGTACTAAGGTTCTTTTCTTCGTTTGTCTTGTTGTCTTAAGTTTATCATGATACTTTTTTGGCATAGAATGCAACATCTCGACTTAAATCCATGGGTTGTGTACGTATAATTGATAACTGATAATATGATTTTCTCATTCAGGATAGGCATCTCAATTTAACCTTTCGGGATGATGCTTTATAACTAATTCTTTAGTTGTCATTTTTGTGCTCAGTGTGTTTAAATAGTGAATCAAAGTGTGACGATTTCCAAAGCTACTAATCTATTTTATTGATCTTTTACTTCTACATATTTATTAGGTGTTAATTGTTTTTTAAATGGTCCTTATGTCATCATCGGTCGTCATGAAAATATCCTTTGATTGACTTTCTTTATTCATTATGGAAGTATATATCTGTCATGAAATTTTCTTAGTTCTTTTTGGCTTCAAGTATAATTTTACTTGCCTTCTGATAAATTCATAAATGTCAAGACTGTAGCTTTTTTATAGTAATGTGTTTGTTGGTAAAATTATGGTGATAGGCAAATTGTTGAAATGATTATCCTTAAATCTTATCACCTAGTTTATTAAAGAATTTGTTCATTTACTTATGTTCAGCTCCTTTGTATTTTTATGTATGAATACTCTCCTCAAGTCTCTTGGACTCCTCCTTTCTAATTTTCTTCATCGAGTCATCCCCCCCATTATATATTCAAAACATGTTTCAGGTTCGAGAGATCCAACATACTATTGATAATTAGTTCAAAAGCCCAAGTAATAAGTTGTAGACATTTTGTAAACAACATTTATACACTCATATACATGTTGAGGTGCTAATATATATATATACAAAATGCGGGTTGAAGAGGAAAATATAAGTCTCGGGAATTTAAAAACAGAGTTATATACACTAATATACAAATACTACAATCTTATACAAAAATAAGAAATGGTCCAAAATGCCCCAAGAAATTTAGGTAACTCGTTCTAGAAGTTGGGTTAAAGCCAATATGATTTTTGGGCAATCTTTACAATAGTGTAGGACAGAGAAACGGGGCTAAAGCCCAAGATCTGAAAGGCCCAAATCTTCCTCCGTCACTCTCTTTATTTGATTTATGAATTCATCTTACCCTTACTAGTTTATTTGCTAATTATTTTTAGGGTAATTGAATTTCCCAAAAGATGAACGATGTTCTTTTCTGTCGGTACATTTTAACTCTTTTTTTTCAACTATCATACTTTTATTTAATATCTTTAGTCAAAACTTTTTTATAAATAATTAAAATAGTTTCAGGCCTAAATTAACTAATTTAGTTCAAATTATTATATAAAATGATTAAAAAATATTCTAACTAATCTAGTTTTTTTCAAGTCTTAATCATTTGCAATTTAACTCAATTATTTTAATTAATTTCCTATTTTCTCAAAAATTAAAAATTGTTCGTTGTTTATCTATTTTCTGAAGTTAAGTGATTTTCCTAAAAGTAGTCAAAATATTTAATCTATGTCGTAGGACAACCGCAAGTTAGGAGATACTTTAAATGACATAAAAACCTTCTTGAAGAGTAAATAAAAAACTCATACCCATTTTCTAAATTCATAAGACTTAATCTGTTGGAGTCTTTTTAAATTATGTTTTCTTGATTTTTTTTTTAAAAATTAAGCGGCGACTCCTTTCTAAGTATTTTTCTCAAATGGTATTATACGTGGAACATTTCAGAAAGTTAATTTTCTAAAGATAGTAAAGTTATGGCATAACATATATACATAATTTTCCCAAAAGTCAATAGGTGCTCATGCCCTCACATGAGCATGTAGGTCTGCCTCTCAATGATTCTTGTTCGTATTCCTTTTTTTTAAAAAAAAATTATTAAAAACATTGTCACAACTTTTGGCTCATTAACAAAAATTAAAATATTAATCTTTTGAAATTTCTTTAATAGATTTTTCATTAAAGACTTGGTTATTATAAAAAAAATAGTCTGTGAATAGATGGTCAAATATAAAATACGATTAGAATTTTAATCATAATTTCATTAATTACTAATCCAGTCTGGTCAAAAATCACATTTCTCACATACAATTCAGATGTTGTCAAGAGATATTGAATTTGAAGGATTATACTTCTTTTCATTACTTCCTTGTAATTGCAGTTTGCTCGTAATCAATTGTCACATTGTGTTTTGAAACATTTTGCTTTGTAATGAACTCTGTCTGAATTGAATTCTCAAGAATCAAATACGTAGGTGATCTATTTTGACCTCGGTCATTTCCTTATCAAAATATTTTATTTTGTGAATCACCGAGATAAGAACTACATTTAACATGATTCCTTCCTCAATGGGATACGTAGGCGCCACAACGGTTTGGTTATATTTCCAATAAAATTTCCATTTCCCTTTATAGTGGAAACTGGGATAACATTTTTGAGAGGATCTCAAAAATTCTACTGGAAGAGTTATTTCCTAAAAACAAGGGTAAAATATCAGAACAAAATGTGCAATTGGGACATAATTTTGAGAAAGCCTAAGTTTTTTTTTGCAAAATATAATGAATTATGTGATCACCATTAGAATTGTTCTAAACATCTAACAAGGACAGATTTTTGAAAAGCACCTCAAAAATTCCATCAAGGGTTCTTCGAACATGAAAGTCAAAATAAAGTGCCTTATTGTGATGTATTCTTAAGAAGTTCTGAAGTTGCCAGCAAATTACCTCTCATGGAAAAAGTCTAATACAAAAGATATTTTGTTCGTGTCGTGCATATCGTGATAGTTAATTGGCAGAGAACATTGCAAACTAGTTTTCAAAATTTCATACAAAGCAAATGATCTAATCTAAATATGATCTTGTCTTTTGTATACGATGATTCATAGGATCAAACAACTTTCGAAGATAACAAGTCAAGGAGCAAGGCGACTTGAAGATATCAACTAAGATTAGTGGTCCTAAACTAACATTTGTTTTGTGGATGCATTGTATAAGAGGATCATCAAATATGCAATAATTATCAACAGATGATTTCAAGAGAACATATAAACAAATATCAGATAGTGAGTGTATTATCTCTCCTTTACCAAAGAGGCATTTGACAACAATATTATATCGTCAAATCAATGAACAATATATATTGCTTAAGGTTTCCAGATACCAACAAAAATGATGCTATGACCAAAAGTACCTATCATTGTGTCAAATATTGATGAAGGACGACATTCATAGTCAAAGTCTTTACATATTTAAAATGCCAAAAGGGTCATTGGATATTTTAATTACCAAGAGGGTCATTCACATTCAAATTGCTAAGAGGGTCGTCATATCAAAATGTCAAGAGGGCCATTGCATATTTTAATTACTGATAGGGCCATCATATTCAAACACCAAGAGGCCATTCATATTCAAACTGCCGAGAGAGTCATTCATATTTGAATTAAAAGGAGAGTCATTGCATATACAAACTGTCGAGAGAGACATTTCATTTTTTCTTTGCCGAAAGGGATATCATTTTCAAAATGCCAAGAGGGCAATTCATATTCAAACTACCAAGAGGGAACTTCATATTCAAATCGCCGAGAGGGCCACCATATTCAAACCGCCAAAAGGTTCGTCAATATTCAAACTACCGAGAGGGCCATTCATATTTAAATTGCCAAAAGGTCCATTGCATATAAAAATGCCAAGAGGGGCATTTGTATTCAAATCCTTCAAGAAATCCATAATATTCAGGAAGCCAAAAGAGACATCATATTGGAATCGCTAAGAAGGACATTGCATATTCAAATCTCCAAGAGGGCCATTGCATTTTCAAATTGTCAAAAGGTCCATTGCATATCAAACTGTGCGAGAGGGAAATCATATTCAAACCATCTAGAGAGCCATCAATATATTACATTAGTATATTTTACTACTTCAATATTAAAAGAAGAGAACAATAAATAGTGAAGTCACAAATATAAGATACATGCTTTATTTGCTTTACGTCAAACTGAAAGAAGTTGACATAAAATAGTTAGGGAGAACAGTTAAGTTCTAGTATGGTAAATCACATTATCTCTCCATTTGAATTATATTTTACACTCAATGAGTTTTATCTCATTCTTTGTTGAGATCATCCGAGAGGATGAATAATTAAATCAAACCAAAGGTGCGGACGACATCAAAAATGATGCAACACTATGTGAAACTTTTTCTTAGAAGAGAAATGGGACATAGTCCAAAGAGGAGTATCAAACTCTTCGAATGCGATATTATGAGCTACGTTCACCACAATCATATAAAACCCCAATCAGAAGGTATGTGAGTTTTTTTTTAGGCTTATAGATTTCAGTTTTACATCCAGAAATGATTCTTTGATCACCGAAAGCAACTTTTCAATCCGAGTAATATTACATCAAGAGCTTTGGAAATTATATTAGTGTAATTTCTTACTTATGGGTGTTAAGCGTGCCACATTCATGGCTAATATATTGTAAGCCTCATTATCATACTCGACTTTCCTGTCACTCTTCAAGGACATAAGATTATTTAGAATAATAGATTTTCTTGTCAACCAATCGAGTCAAACTATAAACAGCCAAATTCCTAAGAATTAAGGATATGTAGACACACTCAATGTTTAAAACTCGGCTATATTTTGAATTTTTATCTTAAATCTTATTTCCGAGTAAATCGATATCTTCATAATTTCATATCGAGATAACTTTTGAACCCTTCGATAATCGTACTTTAACTCAAACATGTCAATCTACAATTGGCCTTATTTCTCATATAGCCCGAGATATGTACAAAACCTGATACTGAGGTTTGACCATTACTCCTAAAGTCCTTACCAAAATCCCTTTCCTAATGATGAAGATGTGCTCAATCAAAATTTGATTCGTCAAATTTCATTTGCTCAAATTTCTTTCATCAATCCAAGTCGAATGAGGTACAATTGTGGACACCCAATTTTTGACATCCACATTATAAATTAATCATCGAGCTTCTTCAATTTCAAACGATTTAAAATAATTACTTTTTTTTCAAAATTCCAAACATATATATAGTTTAATGTTTGTCACTTTTTTGTGATTTTTAAATAATATATATGTTGAATATAATTATGTAGATAATTAATGTGTTCTAATGTATATTCATAAATCATCTCAAAATATTTTATATTTTAAATATTTTTTAGTAATGGTTTAATTTTAATATAATAGTTTATGAAATTAAAAAATACTTTCAAGTTATTTTAGAAGTTACTTTGTCATTTTAAATAATAAAATATGTATATTTTTTACAATTATATTGTATTATAAATTTTTGAATATCATCACAAGAGATTTTTACAATTTAATTAAGCTCATTTCAACTCCCACCTTGACGCGATTTTGAGACCATAATTTTGGGCCTTTTAACAAATTTCCAGCAGCCCAAACTAACATATTCTCGTCCCTATTTGAATTTCCAGATTACCCTTTCAACACCCATTGTAGTACAACAACAACCAGCAGGTGCGTATATTACCAGCACGCAACCCCTACGTATTCTTCTTCTTCACGCGACAGTCAATTCTAACAAGGCAATTGCGTTGCGAACCCAGAAAATGACATGCGAAGAAACCAGTACCCTCATCAAACTACCTTGAATAACGCATAACCCTAGTAACCTAATTGATCAAATCGTTCATCCCTTTTCCCCTTTTTTAAGAGATCTTCAAATCTCTTTCACTGTTGTTCTTGGAAAAGGATAAAGAAATTAAAAATTTCTCCAACGGATTTCCCCCTAAATTACCCCTTGTTTCCTATAAATAGCCCTCTACCCTTAGTGATAAAGACAAAGGTTTAAAAATGGGATTTGATGGCTTTTGAGATTAGATTTGAAGAGATAATTGTTTTACACTTGAAATTTTAAAATGATTCTCTAATATTACATTCCAAGAAGTTCGTCGCATAAATTCTGCCTGGAGATTCTTTGTTTGTTGTTCATTTTTGAATTGAGGTGTGAATATCACTACTTTCAAGATCGTCTCCTCACTTGTTGCTCTGAAAAAGGTATACTTCTTTATCTTATTTATTTTCTTTACTATTTTGACCAGAATTTGTTGTTTGGTATAAATGATTTGATTTGATACCTCCTTTGTTGGTTTTTTAATCTTCTACTTTTAGTACGAGATTATTTACCTGTCTTAATTTTGTTTACTCGTTAGTTCCCAGTAGGAAATGGATTTCTCGTTATCATTCAACTATTAGCCTTTTGTTCCCGAGCATGACTAGAATGTGTAGATATTGAATTTTAGAAATTGCTACTCATATAGTGTTGATTATCTAGCCTTGTGGTGACCTGTTTTTTTTTTTTAAATTCTTTATTTAGTTTAGTCCGTCTTTGGTTATCAAGTCTTCTCTATAGGCTTGGCTTAAATGCTTTCAGTATTAAAATCTTATTAGAGAATGATAGTTTTCTATGGTAGTTAGGTTCTTTTCTTAGTTTGTCTTGTTGTCTTAAGTTTATCATGATACTTTTTGGGCATGGAATGTCGCATATCGACTTAGATCCATGGGTTGTATGTTGTATTATTGATGATTGATAATACGATTTTCTCATTCGGGATAGGCATCTCAATTTATCCTTTCGGGATGTTACTTTAAATCTAATTCTTTAGTTGTCATATTGGTGCTCAATGTGTTCAAATATTGAAATCAATTTGTGACGATTTCCAAAGCTACTAATCTGTTTTATTCCTTTGTTAATCACTACATATTTATTAAGTGTTAATTGTTGTTGAAATGGTCTTTATGTCATCATCGATTGGTATAAAGATATTCTTTGATTGACTTTTTTTATTCATTATGGAAGTATATATTTGTCATTAAATTTTTTTAGCTCTTGTTGGATTCAAGTTATAATTTTATTTGCCTTATGATTAATTCCAGAACATCAAGACAGTAGCTCTTTGATAGAACTGTGTTTGTTAGTTATATTATGGTGAAAGGAAAATTGTTGAAATGATTATCCTTAAATCTTATCACCTAGTTTATTAAAGAATTTGCTCATTTACTTATATTCAACTCCTTTGTATTTTTATGCATGAATATTGTCCTCAAGTCTCTTGGACTCCTCCTTTTGAATTTTCTTCATCGAGTCATCCCCCCTATATATTCGCAACATGTTTCAGGTTCGAGAGATCGAACATGCTACTGTAAATTAGTTCAAAATCCCAAGGAATGGGTTGTATACATGGTGCAAACAACATTTATATACTGATATATGGTCGACGTGCTAAAATATAGATCCAAACTGAGGATATACATGTTGAAAAAGAAAATACAAGTCTCGGGAGTTTAAAAACAGAGTTATATATAATGATATATGGATAATATACGGTCTTTATAAAAAATTTAGAAATGGGCCAAAAATCCCCAAGATATTTAGGCAACTCGTTTTAGAAGTTGGGTCAAAGCCCATCTGATTTTTGGGCAGCCTTTACAATAGTGTAGGACAGAGAAATGGGGCTAAAGAACAAGATCAGAAAGGCCCAAATCTTCCTCATTTCTCTCTTTATTTAAATTTATTTATTCATCTTACCCTTACTAGTTTATTTTCTAAATAATTTTAGGGTTTACTTAATTGAATTTCCTAAAAGATGAACATGTTCTTTTATGTTGGTAGATTTTAAATCTTTTTTTATCAACTCTTATACTTTTATTTAATATCTTAAGTTAAAACTTATTTTTAATTAGTTAAAATAGTTTCAGGCTTAATTTAATTAATTTAGTTGAAGTATTATTTAAAATGACTAAAAAAAATAATTCTAACTAATCTAGTTTTGTGCAAGTCTTAATGAATTGCAATTCAATTCAATTATCTGAATTAATTTCTTCTTTTCTCAAAAGTTAAAATTTTTTCGTTGTTCATCAATTTTCTGAAGTTAAGTCATTTTCCTAAAAATAGTCAAAATATTTAATCTATGTTGTAGGACAACCACAAGTTAGGGGATACATTAAATTCCTTAATAACCATCTTGAAGTGTAAATGAAAACCTCTTACCCATTTTCCAAATTTATAAGACATAATCTGTTACAGTCTTTTTAAATTATTTTTTCTTGATTTTTTTTTAAATTAAGCGGCGACTCCTTTTTAAGTATTTTTCTCAAATTTATTATACATGGAACATTCCAAAAAGTGATTTTTCTAAAGATAGTAAGATTACGGCATAACTTATATACATAATTTTCCCAAAAGTTAGTAGGTGTTCATGCCCTCACATGAGCATGTGGGTCCGCCTATCAATGATTCTTGTTCTTTTTTCCTTTTTAAAAATAACAAAATAATTGAAATAACTTTTGGCTCATTAAAAAAAATTAAAATATTAATTTTTTGAAATTTCATTAATAAATTTGTCCTTAAAGACTTGGTAATTATAAAAAAAAATTACGTAAAAAGATGGTCAAATATAAAAAACAATTAAATTTTAATCATCATATTAGTTACTAATCTAGACTAGTAAAAATCACATTTCTCAGGTAATTTATTTTAAAGTTTTCCAAATATTCTCCCATACAAAAATAAAAAAGTTACAAATGAAGTGAAGTTAAAATAATTTTAAGATGATCATTTTCTTTTATTTGTCTTCTCCAAAATCACTTAAATTTTTTGGTTTTCTTACTATGGTGAATTTGTTTGTATCGTGTGCCTTCTTTTTCTTCTTTATCACATTTGTATCAACTTCCGATTCTTCCTTCTAAATTCCTTCTCCTCCTCTAGTTTGTATTGCTCAATGTAATTTAAAGGGATGTCAATAGCTTTGATCGGTTCGTGTGCTCCGATGATCGCCGATGAGAAGCTGATTCACTTTCAGCTGTTTTCAATAGTAAAAAGGTGCTGATAGTTGTTCCTTTCCGAGGACATCAGGTGGAAGCGGCGACGATTTTTTCTATGATATGAATGTGAGGGTTGGCGTTCCTATGCCAAGGAACGTTTTGATTCTGTGGACAGGTCGATTGATCATTATCAATTGCTGGTTCAAAACAACTAGAATTTGAAGGATAGTGGGATGTGGGTGAGGTTTATGGTGTGTAAGGATGGATCGTGGGTAAGAAAAATGCCATGGATTTGTTGGTTACATATTTTGTGAGTGGTGAGGCTATGATTGAAAAGGAAATGGAAGGGTCTAATTTGATTTTCGTTTTTCATTAAATGATAGTAATATATTTGGAAAGTGGGAATGAAGCTGCCCATCGCTTGGATAGATGTTGACAGAAAGGATTTTTACCCTAAAGTCTTCACTAAAGGTTCATAAGATCTCTATAAAAATGAGGTAAATATTGATTAAAAGTTAGTATAAAACTTGAGATAAGAATAATAAAGAGGAACTCTGTGTCATAAAAATATATTTCCCTACTTTGCCTTCTTGTGAACAATTTGTATTACAAGTTAAGATCAAAATAATGATCTTGAAACCATATTCACCACCTGTATATAGTAAATCCTTGAATAACCAAAGTTAAAAAGGGGAAATCCAAACTTACCTGATAGGAGCTATACAAAATTTGGAACTCTCATTTTTTGGTAGAGGCAGTGAACTCTATAGGTTTATTAGAATCAATGTGCGACCACCAATAAGTCGACCTTTATTTGCACTTGATTGTTCAGTTTCTCTCATGACTTTTAAAAGTGATTGAAAGGAATGATTAACGAAAATGAGCAATAATTACATGACATGTGAAATCATATTTATAACTGACTATAAACAAGGGTAGAATGTGGGTGTTCATATTACTACACCATACCACATGCAAATTTGAATTAATTAAGTTATGAACTCCAGTATCAAAAATTTGCACTTGGCGGAAATAGTTGTTGAGATCCTAACTCAACCTTCTTGAGTTTTCCCAATATAACTCGACATAACATGATATGATTTTTATCATTTTATCTATTTCGCACATCTTTTCAGTACACACACAATCAATAAAGGAGAACGACTAGTTAGGAAAGAGGAAGAAGGAAAGTGATGAAAACAAAGTGGTGAGGGAAGTAATCAGTTTATTTAGGAATGTGATAGATCAGTCTGTTGTCTCTATACCTACTGAATTTCCTCCATCGAAGTGCCGTAGGATAGGGTCATTGGAGAATAAGGAGGAAAACTATTGAAAGCTTTCCTAGTCGACTTTGGTTGAAACAATTTAGTAGGTGTAGAGACAACACACCGATCTATCACATTCCTAGATGAACTGCCTACTTCCCTCACAACTTTGTTTTGCTTACATTCCCTCTTTTTCTTTCCTAACTCGTATGTCCCCTTTGGGTTGTGTCTATAGTTAAAAAATGTGCCAATAGATGAAAATAATTAAAAACATATCATGTTATGTCAAGTTATATTGCGAAAGCTTTGGAAGGTGGAGTTAGGATCTCAAGAGTTGTTTCCATCAAGTGTTATTTTTTATACTAGAGTTGATGACTTAATCAATCCAAAGTTGCATGTTGTATGGTGTATCAATATGAACACCCACATTCTAACCTTGTGTAAAGTAGGTTATAAATCTGATTTTCATATATAAGGTAAGTATTGCAACTTTTTCTTATTCATTCCTTTCAATTACTTTTAAATGTCACGAGAGAAAAGAAATAGTAAAGTGCAAATACAGGTTGACTGAATAATGGTGCTCATGCTCATAGTGAATTCATTCTAATAAAGCTATAGAGTTTACCCCCCACCCCCACACCACCACCACCAAAAAAGCTGGAGTTCAAAAGTTTTTATAGCTTCAATCACATAAGTTTGGATTGCCCTTTTTAACTTTGGTTATTCAAGGATTTACTATATATGTGTGGTGAATCTGATTGAAGACCATTATTTTGGTCTTGACTTCTAATACAAATTTTTCATAGGAAGGAAAAGTAGGGGAAAAAAATCATGACACAATTATGATTTGTTGTTGGTGATGACTTGTTGCATTCGATTATTTAGGAATTCTATTGCTGAGAGGAGGATCTTTTAGTACCTAATTTTTTTGGGATGAAATGGGATATTTTCTCATTGATATGTTCAACTTGTATAAAATCAGTTGTTATAGTGATATTATAAAAAGACTCCGGATATTTTGGGCCTTTTAATGAAGTAAAACCTTTTCAAACAACTACTTGTTTAGCATGTGAAATTTTTTGTCGGGAATCGTCTAGATATAATGTGCATATACCGCTCTATTTATGTGAGGAGATTTGAGTATTGCTTCAGAATAACATGATTTGATATGGTTTATCTTACACCTTTTTTCCTATCTCTATTCTTCATGTTCATTGGATATAATGTGGACCTTACCGTGTTTGGATTTTAACCTTTTTCTTTTTCTTTTATCTATATCACTCTATGTAACTTGGGAGATTTCAAACATATATCTCTGCTTTTGAGAAAGAGAATTACAATCCTTGTCAGAATTAGCAATTTAAGTTGGTCATTGATATTTCATGTTGTTCGAATAGTTATTTAATCAGTGTCTTGCTTTACTCGTACATGATGCATATATGTAGCGTTTCATGTGAGTAGTTTCTCTTTTGTTTTTTGAAAAGTTCTATGTTAATGAGGCTTTAAGAATGAATTCTTGGGATGTGCCTGCTTTTGAGTTGTGACAAGGATGCTAGACTATGTTAACAAACACACCCTTCAATTATGTGACCTATGTTTTAGTTTTTAAGAATAACCTCATTAGAGTAAGAATGTTCCCAAGGGAAGATATTTTATTATCTCGCAACTAAAAAGAACTAGAAGGAAGTGTAAAATTTTGAAACAATTAATTATGGAAAGAACAAGGAAATCTGGAAAATTCTAAGTAAGTTAAAAGTGAGTTCTTTGTCATTTTAAAACAACCATAACTTCTAGCTCACGTTAAGTTACAGGTACTTCTAGATATTGTTGTAAAACTCTTGGAATGATCTTTTCAATGCCACCAAGTTGCGCAATTTAAAGTTTGTATGAGTGAGTTACACCCTTTGAAATTTGGATTGTTTGATTTGGAAATATTAATTCTGGTATTTTAAAGGGTACTTTAGTCTTTTCTATATCTTATTATTTTAATCCATTTTTAAGAGTTCAATAGGGGTCAAGTATGAACTTAGTCAAATTTCGAATTTGGAATTTCACGCTAGGGCTAAGGAGAAAGGAGAAGAGAACAAAAAAAGAGAGAAAAAGGGAAATTCATCAAGATGAATCAAGATGATTGGTATTTTCACCAAGGAATTATTCATATTAGGGATTTGAGGCTGTCATAACATTGGGATCGTTCTGCCACGTGCCAAACATGTTAATTTAAGTTTGGATTCGTCCTAAAAGCATTAGAATATTGAAAATTTGAGACCCATTCTTGAATTCATGTGTTCTTATCGAATTAGCCTGAATGGGGAAGCTTTAAATTCGTTACGTCACGTTCTAAGGTAGTTTCAGTGTTAGGTTCTTAGGTACACTTGTTGGGAATCTATATCTAAAAGTAATTTAAGAGAAAGAACCGAGCCTGGGTGAATTGTGAAGAAAAATAAAGAACAAATTTTGATGGGTGAAATTGAACTTGGGAGAGCGTGGCATAACCTGTTCCCAGAATTGAAATTTGGCTCCGTGTCACAAAGTTGACACAAGGTGTTCTTCCTCAAAAGACCTTTCTCTGAATCAAAATTTGAATATGCCTCCGCTTCATGGACCCACTTTCATATCTCGATTTATGGTCTTTTCTCATGTTTATTTATATAAAATATTCCTAAACGACATGAGAGGTAATATAATAATATTTTTTAGAGTAATATTAAGCATCGATATGGGGGAGAGTTTATATAACTCCCAGCCCCATAAATCATGTAGCCACCATGGGTATAAAAGACTCATACTTTTTATATAATTCCTTAGTGCCTTTTAGCATAGACTAGTGAATCCACTTGGTAGTTCAGGTTCTATACAAATAGGAAGGTATAGGACGACCTTGGAGCTTGATGCAAAATGTTCTCTAATCACTATAACTCATAAATGATGGTTTTTGATTAGAGAAACTCCATAAAAGATAAATGTATTTTATATGCCCAGTCAATTGTATTTTTATATACATCTCAAAGTTATATTGTATCTTTGAATAAATACAGAATTGACATCATGTTAAACAACTTTTCTTTGTATTGTGTAGTGAAATGAGTTCAATCTTCTAGAGTTGACCTGAGTTACGTTCTTCAGGTTCTCCTATCAAGCCTATATTGTATTGAGTTGAGTAAGGTTCTTCAGGTTCTCCTATCAAGCCTATGTTGTAACATTTCAACTCACATACTCGTATATTTAATGTACTGATGCCAGTTGGCCTAGATCATATTATGATGCAGACGCAGGTAATGAGGATCGGCACCCAGCGCACCATTGATCCCGATGAGAACTCCAGAGTCATTTGGTGAGCCTCCTTGCATTTCAGAGGACCTCTTTCATTTCATTGTAGGTAGTTCGTTAGGATGTTGTGGGGTCTGTCCCTACATCTATCTTAGTCATGTTAAAGGCTTCATAGACAGTTAGAAGTTCAATAGTATTTGAATTATCATTCTTATGTTAAAAACTTGGGTTACCATTTTGGCCATGTTGAATGTTTAAATTTATAAGAAATTCCCAGTTATTTAATTATTATGTTAAATTAAGTTCATTGATCATTATATGTGCGATTTTTGTATTCTGTTGAGTTAAGAAAGCCAGGCTAAGGGCCCACTCGAGGACAACTATGGCCACCGAGTGCCCGTCCCGCCTAGGTTATAGGCTCGGGGCGTAAAAAACCTTGTATCATTGCCAGGTTTTGAGATTCCTTGGGAGTCTATGAAGCAGTGTCTGTAGATTCTTAATTATCGGTGTGGATCACGCCACATCTATAATTAGGAAGCTGCAAGTGTTTAAAAAATCTTCAATTCTTTCATACTCACTTCGTGCGTTAGAGTTTATCTCTAAAATCTTTCTTTCTAACTCTTGCTTACGCGTAATAGATTTTGAGTTGGGCTTTGTTTGAGGAGGCCTTTTTGGGGCATTTCTTTCCCTTGTTATCTAAGAGAAGCTGAGATATGGTTGTTGACATGGGGAGTAGAAAGAACTTTTTTATAGTTGGGTTGTCTCTTCTATCAAGTAAGGAAAGTAAGGTTGACAGGCTAATAAATTACATGAGCATAGCAAGATTGATGACCCTTGTGCAATAAGTTTAGGAGGAAAAGTTGAGGGATAGAGAAGAGTTAAAAAATAAGAGGGATAAAAAGAGCTTGTGTAACTAAGGAATAATTTGAACTGGTCTTCTTCCTAAAGAAAAAGAAAGGATATGATTCATAATCTGGTAGTGCACCTACACTAAGGAACCAATGTGTGTATAATATTCAAAGTTCTCAGAACATCAGAGCTAGTTCTGCGCATTATCAAGGTAATAAAGCACAAAAGGGATATGAAGACTCCAGCGTGTTCTAAGTTCTGTAGGAGCGACACATGGTGTGTCGTGATTATTCCACTAGTTGTTTCAAGTGTGGTTAGATTATCATTTTATATGAGTGTGTCCTAAGAACGGGTAGAGTAATGCTGCACAGGGAAATAGAGCCTAGTCTTTATCACTTGCTCCACAAGACATGGATGCACCTAGGGGAGCTACTTTCAGTACATGCAGAGGAACAAACCATTTGTATGCTCTCAATAATCGCCAAGAGCAAGAGGATTTTCCAGATGTTGTCACACGTCTGATTCGTATCTTTGACTTTAATATTTATGTATTGCTAGACCCAGGAGTGGGTTTATCTTTTGTAACTTCATATGTTGATATGACAATTGATATTATTCTTGAGAAACTTAGTGAACCATTCAATGTTTCTTCACCTTTTAGTGAGTCAATTCCAGCAGAAAGAGTTTATCATGATTGACCCATTTTCCATCAATCACAATAGTACCTATGTGACTGATTTAATTGAGTTAGACCTAGTAGATTTTGTAGTCGTTCTTGGTATGGATAAGCTTCATGCATGTTATGCCTCAGTTTATTGTAGGACTGGAGCAATAAATTTTCAATTTCCAAATGAGTCTGTCTTTGAGTGGAAAAGCAGTTCAACAGTGCCTAAGGGTCGGTTCATTTCAGACCTTAAGTCTTGGAAGTTTGTTTATAAGGGATGTGTGATGATTCAAAATTTTCATATTTTTGTAGTTCGTAATCAACTACACTAACCAATAGTTTGAGTGTCTACGAATTGAAGCTAGTAAAGTAACCTAACCAAGGATTGGGGTCGTGTCTCAAGGGAGTGGTAATGAAAGTTGTAGCTACTTAGAAGTATTTTCTTAATATTGAAAGCCCAAGACATTTTCAAGTATTAGTATAAAAATAATTTAATTTGTGACACCAAAGTGTCAAATATCAAGAAAGGGGGGTTTTGTCATAAGTAATAAAATAAGTTAAACTAAAAGAAAAAAGAAGTATGGGAGAGAGTTCTCGGGGTTTGACCACAATATATGTTGACTCAAACTAAGCGTATATGCTTTTGATAGGAATATTTTCAAGACAAGTGTTACTAGGCTAAGCCTAGGTTAAAGTAAGTTCCCTTTCAAGAAACTTACCCACATCAAATGAGTTCCTCCCGAACACACACTCGTCTAAACTAACCAACCTACGCCTTACTGATACGCTCAAACTTACTTCTCAAATAATAAGTAAAGCGGTCGTGTCAAGTAAATAACCCAACTAGTGAGGTTGGGATCGTTCCCACGAGGAAAATAGTCTAGACTTAACTTCAACCTATTATTACTATCGTTTGGTCAATAACTTCCTTGGAATGTAAAAATATAAAAAGGGAGGTTCTATCTCTAAATAAGTGAAAATAAGCAACGAACTTGAAAGAGACACTTAACAGCTTTTAATGTTGGGTTTTAATCAATTAATCAAAAGTAACTAGGGTTTACGTGTTCCCCACAGGTTCATAACTTGATAACTCTAACTATAAAAATTCTTTCCTAGTATCTTGCATGCAAAGTGATAAGTTATGTATTTCTAAATCCTTGGTCGGCATCTAGAAAATCTCACTCCGCACCTTGGTCCGGCTACGTGTGTTGCTATCCTAACCCTTATCCTTACCTCATATTAAGCATCGTATTCGATATTTGACTAAGTTATTACCTCGTACCAATCAATACTAGCCTATTAGATAGTATACACTAAATCTATGTTAATAATCTCTTTCCTATTATCTACCTCCTTGGTCCGGCAAGTAGCATTAAGGCGAGTTCTAACGTTGGCCATCCGTTAAAAAGACTTCTAAACGAAATATTATTAATACATGCAAGACACTATTCTAGAATTGTTCTTTTAATTAGGGTTTATCTCATTATATTTGCCTATGGTTCCCACAACCTAGTTATGGAGTTTAGTTACTCATAACCATAAACACAATATTCAAATATATTAAATAAGAATTCATGTACTTAACTTCAATTAGAAAGAATAAAGTCCGAAAGTTTGCTGATTAATCACCAAAAATCACTTGTAAGAATCTCAAAATCTAACACTAATCAACAATCAAAAGTTCCAATAATCCAACAATCCAAATGTCTATAATATGGAGCCTAACAATACGAGTCTAACTAACCTCAAAAACGAGGTTTTTCGAACTATTTATAATAAATAAAAACCTAATTAAACAAGGACTCTATGCTGGAAATCTGCCAAAACGCGGCTGGGTCGACGGAACGGACACACGACGGACTGTCGTGGTCACGACGGACCGTCATGGACTCCGTCGTTCCATACTTGGCAATTTCTTCTGCTGCTCTCTTCATTCCCCTCGATAGCAAGTATGACGGACCGTCATAGGCACAACGGTCCGTCGAGGGTCTTCGTTTCAAAACACTTCAACTCTTGGAATATGGGTACTGGATCACATCTCTTAACTTCATGACGAACCTGCAGGACGGACCGTCATAGCCACGACGGACCGTCACAAGCTACATAACCCGACACTTGGTCAGACTTCCCCATCTTCCTTCAGTAGCTTCTCTATGCTGCCACCTACGGACCGTCACAAGCATGAGGGACCGTCATCAGCTCCGTAGGTGGTCTCTTCTGCATTTTTTCGCTCAAAATATCCGCATTCAACTTTGGACAGATTTCCTACAAAACGAAGAGAAACTGATATAAAAACTAGCACAAAAAGACTTTCGGACACACTAAACTTAAGGAAAAAGTATTAATTATCCAGTGAAACCACAACTTAAATTCGTTGTTTGTCCTCAAGCGACGCACTATGACTCACTACACAATCTTTGTACAATAGTATCCATGTTTTTATCCTTTGCAATCATTTGGCTATCAATCCCGATTAATCTCATCAAATCTATGCATGCTATATTAGGATTGAATTTTGTGGGATTAGAACATGACACAGACTCACCATGCACTAACACCTATCCTTTTCAATTTCTCACCGAGGTGCTAACAATTCCGGTATTGCAACTAGTGTCCTCACTTCAAAACAAAATCCTCATTTTTCACACAATGATTTCAGTTTTAGTATAAGATTACTTTTCAACACTCGCTCTTAGAACAAAGTCACACTCATTCATACCTATTGCCATAAGCTTGCCCTTATTTTCACTGCCTTAAGTTCGCTATACAACCCTTAGGATCACGATAGGAGTTTCTTAGCTTGTAACATAGGCTCAGAGTCAGGTTGGGTATATTTAGGTATACTTTAGTGACTTTTTGCCCTCCTTGACATATCGGCTAAACCTTCCACTTTCTATCACTTTATCTTGCCCAATTCTCCTATTTTTCACCTGCTATTTTCCCTTCTTTCTTCATTTGTGTAAGTGACTCTTTCCTTTGTTTAATTCTTTGTATATTTATCTTTTTCTTTACTTTTTTTTCAACGAGTTCTTGAGTCACTTTACTTTTGTTCTTTCTCTCTCTTGTTCTTTCAACCCCACTTTCCAGAGCATTTCTCAAAACAGCCACCCTCAACTCATGGCTTTGCCATGAGTCAAGGTACAGAATACCCAAAGTTGGGTCAGGGCCATAACGAAGGTTGTTTATGCATTTGCCACCCTCAACTTATGCTTTTGGCATAAGCTGAGGTGCACATGTCCAAGGAGGGACCAGGGCCAACATATTGTTCCCAGAAAAGATCAGTTGGGGTGAAAAAGAAAGGTCTAATTAAGATAAGATTATTTGGATCAAAGAAGGATAACTTTCATTTGGTTTCTTTTATTTAGGCTAGAAACGGGCTATCTTGAATAAGAGCCTATGATCCTTTCCTAATTGTCTGTTACAGTTTACTTTTAGCAGGACTAACCAGGCAAGTTCTAGCTCAGTACCAATAGTGGACTATTCAAATTACCTCACACTCACTTGACATCTCATCACTATACCAGATTATTAGACACCTAGTTCGAATTGAAGACTTAGGGTAATGCAATGGTGTAATTCTTTTTCATGCTTAGAGCCACACAATTATCAGTTACTATGCCTAGTCATGCAACATTTTCCAGTTTTATCAGGATATCATTTTAGCCATCATGCTTCATAGTAAACTATGTACAAAAGATAAACATGCCGGTTCAACAGAAAAAGTAATCAGTCTTTTGGGGAAAAGAACACAGGCACGAAAACCCCAAAAGAGGATAGTGAGTTGGGCTACTCAGACTTCACCCTAACACTCACTTTCCATTTACCCCACCCCAACAAAAAAAGCATGCAATTGTCCCCAATGCATAGAAAAATCTAAATATTAGAGTGGTAGGTGAAGCAAACCTATGGCGCAAAGCGCCCTCGATCAGCAAGCTGGTGAGTCCGGTTCCCCGGAACCCACGTCCTCTGCAATATGGACACCCTCAGTGGTGTCCTCAGCAACAACCACACCATCAGTAGTGCCTCCTGTTGTCTCTACAGTGCAGGAGCTAGACACCCCAGCCGCTAACTGTGATGCTCTGATCTAGTGCGCCTCCTCCTCAGCAAGTGAGGCTCTCCTCGCAGCCTCCATCTTTCGGCGCTCCTTCTTCTTGCTCGCACTCATCCTCTGCTCGACCCCTATGACTCTTGGCACTCTCTCGAGAGGGAGGTGGTGGAATTTCTGAAGTAGTAAACAGGGCCGCTAGCACGGTGTCCTCAGCAGGCTCGACAGAAGGGGCCTCAGACTCCGGCACCCTCGCCTCTAGGATCGTGTCGATGTCTGCACGAAGACTGTCGACTGCAGCCTGAAGAGTCGACACATCCACCGGAGGGGCTGGTCGGGCTAACACTCTCAACTCAAAGGCGTCCAGGCGCTGGTTGACCTCAGCAATCTTCCGATCTGTAAACTGCTGCATCTTCCTCTCTAGACGCGCTTCAGACTCAATAATCGACTTCTGCATCCACGGCTAGATATGATGCAGAAGAGTGGCCATTTGTGCCTCTAGTTTTTGGACCCTAGCAAGCGGGACCAGTACCGGTAGAGGGGCTGTGCGAGAGGAGCTCGGGGCTGTGCTACTACCCGGATAGACTCGACCGGGGTAGTGTCAGTGGACGCCTGTGTAGCTGTGCGGGCCTGGGCTACCGTATACGCAAGATCATCAGCAAGTGGGGGCAGCTCAGGACGAGGCCCTTTGCGTGGAGCCAACTCATTGGCCTCGTCTCTGATGAGGCCGACGTCAACAGTGCCCTGCGGGGTCTTCAGCTGATCTACATGCCATATAGGCACACCTGCGGACCTGCAAAGGGCAAAGATCATGCACGGGAAAGGGTAGGTAGTACTGACCTTGAATGCACTCTCGTGCATGACTGCCTGGAGAAGCCATGCGAAGTCCACCTCGAATCCGGCTATCATTGCCGCCATCAACACTGCTCGATCCCAAGTAACGATGTTATCAGCAGCTGTGGGGGAAAGGCAGTGACGGACAAGCAGCCACAGGAATTTTGCTGTGAACGTGAGGTTGGCCTTCTTGATGGCCCCCTTCGTCTCAGTCACCCAATCGGTACCCTCTCCATCGACTGATAGGTGCAGGGCCATCCACCTCATGGTGGTCTCTCTCAGTGCTGGCTCGCGCAAGAACTGGCCATCCTTCACTATCTGCCAGTGGTAGTCAAACTCGGCAATGGGGGGAGTCCGAGTGGCATCAACACTCTCGCCGTATAGAAACCGACGGATGGCTGGAAGGGAAATGTCAACCTGCACGCCCGAACTCCGACCTGCTCCAGTGGGGCCTGTTTAGCGGGGGCAGCCCGCCTATCGATCTGTGATCGGAGAGTTGCTACGTAGGATGCGTAGAACTCTCGGACCATTTCCTCGCTGTATCGTCCCAAGGGACGTGTTGTCCACTTCAAGCGATGCCTGGTGAAGAGGTTGTAGATCTCGGGCATCGTCGGGAGACTCCCGGTAAGTACCCGCCTCTCCAAAATGAGTGTTCGAGTCATCGCTCCTTTATCAGTCAGGAACTTAGCGTCGGAGTAGACTTGGAACTGGCCGTTGACATACCAACGGTTGGGCTGATCAGAGGCTGGGGTGGGGACCTGAGCTGGTGCGCCGGATGTGGAGTCTGAACTGTCAGCCTCATTAGACGAGGCCGACGCTGCAGAGGTGGCGGGTGTAGGAACCTTAGCAGAGCCATAGGCTTCCTCGGACCATGATATTCCTAAGGAGCCAGACGCTCCTTCCTCATTTGTGGCCAACCCAGAAGGTGTGCCGGTCAGTGTGCGCTCCTCATCAGACTGAGAGGCAGTGACTACGCCGGACTCCACCTTTTTGGGTGTGGCTCTTGGAGCACGTGCAGCACGGGAAGGTGTATAAGTGCCTGGGGGCACATACTCAGGGTCCCACTCATCATCAGAGCCGATGATCATATGTGTAGACGGGGCGACAGACTTGGATCGCCCGCGTGCGTAGGTTCGGTCTTGCTTGGGTGCCATAGTAGATAGTACCTGCAAAGGATCACTATTAGTACGAGTAGTGGCAAACAAGACAAGCGAAACCATACGAAATAAAACAGTGAAAATAGTATGTAATTGTTGTAGAAACAGTGACACACGACGCGCCTGGTGACGGCTCGTCGTTACTATGACGGACCGTCGTGAGGTCCGTCGTGTTTTACTTGGAATATGTATATATAGAGAACCCTGAAGGAGAGTCTCTAACTAGCATGACGGTGTGTGCAGGACGGACCGTCACACGTACGACGGTCCGTCGTAGGACACTTGAGAAAAAATTTGGAGACCCTTAGGAGAGGGGTCTCTGACCATCATGACGGTCATGCAGGACGGACCGTCGTGGGTATGACGGTCCGTCATATATTCCGTTGAAGGACACTTAGAAAAAAAATGAGAGACCCTTAGAAACAGGGTCTCTGACAACTAGAACGGACGGACCGTTGTGAATACGACGGTCCGTCACATGTGTCCGTTCGGGAACACTTGGGAAAAGAATGAGAGACCCGTAGTAGCAGGGTCTCTAACAACTAGAATGGTTGTGCAGGACGGACCGTTGTGAAGACGACGGTCTGTCACATATGCCCGTGTGGACAGGGTACTAGGGCTTTTGCAACGGACCCTACGACGGTCCGTTGTGGGTACGATGGTCCGTCATCGGGGTCTCGTTCTGCATGACAGTGACAGAACTAAGGGTACCCTAAGCATCCCCGATGAACCCACATCGACCTTGTTGTGTTTTGGACCTATATGTGTCTAACCCAACTACCTAGGAAACTAGCAATGCAAAAGCACCTATGTCTAAGGTTGTAAACATGGCAATTTCGAACATTTGTAACCTAGGTTAGGTAGTGTCATCTAAAGTAAATTAAATACAATGTGGAACTAGGCTTAATACTAACTAGTAAACACAAATGCAAGATAAATGAGTATAAATTAGAGACACATACCTTAGAAACGGAGAAAAACAAATGCACAAGTACTCGGTGGCAAGGTAGACACCCACACCAGCAGTTTTCACTAGTAGATTAACACTTTAGGGCTTGGGAGAATGTGAGGGGGGCAATGATCGGAGGGAGGGAATGGGAAGTTGAAAAGAGAGAGTAATGGGAGAAATAATGAAGTAATGGGTGAATGAGGGGTTGGGGAGTTTAAAGGGTCTGATTTTGAAAAAGGGTCCTGCCGGGTCGGGTCGGGTATACCTCATTAATCACGCGACGGTTCCCCGACGACGGTCCGTCGCAGTTGTGACGAGCCGTCGTTAGTTCCGTCGTGTGTGCCCTAGTTTCAAAACAACAGAAAAACGTACCTGGTACGACGGATGAATACGACGGTCCGTCGCAGACGCAACGGTCCGTCGATTTGTCCGTCAGTGACTGCTGCAGAGTAATTTTCTGCAGAATTTCCTGGTGATGTGCCTGCATATTTAAAACCCATTAATAGAAAAATGCTACCATTACTAAAAAGACGATAAGTATTGGGTTGCCTCCTAACAAGCGCCTGATTTAATGTCGCGAAACGACTGGGGACACTCGATTACTCAGACTTCATCAAGATGGTATGCCTCTAACACTTCATTTGCCGATTCAGCATGCCCGAAATAGATTTTTATGCGCTGTCCATTCACCTTGAACCGCACACCCTCCTTAGTTTCCAACTCAACTTCTCCATGAGAGACTAGTTGGGTAACCAAGTAAGGACCAGTCCATTTGGACTAGAGCTTGCCCGGCAACAAGCGCAACCTGGAATTGAATAAAAGCACCAAATCCCCGACCATAAATTATCGCTTTTCAATTTTGTTGTCATGGTACTTCTTCATCTTTTCTTTGAATAGTGCTGAGCTCTCATAGGCTATTAGGCAAAATTCATCGAGTTCATTCAACCCATTTAACCGTTGCTCTGCAGCTTCGCTCCAATCCATTTTTAACTTCTTCATAGCTCACATGGCTTTATTCTCTAACTGAACCGGAAGATGACAAGCTTTCCCATATACAAGTTGGTATGGAGACATACCTATGGGAGTCTTATATGCTGTCTGGTAGGCCCAAAGAGCATCATCAAGCCTCCTTGACCAATCCGTTCTACTAGCATTCACTGTTTTTGACAATATCTGTTTTATTTCCCGATTCGACACTTCAACTTGCCAACTAGTTTGAGGGTGGTAAGGAGTGGCCACATTATGGCGAACCCCGTATTTCTCCAATAACCCCTTGAACAATCTGTTGCAGAAGTGGGAGCCCCCATCACTAATAATGGCCCTTGGGGTGACAAAACGAGAGAATATATTCTTTTTCAAGAATGCAGTGACACTCTTCCCTTCATTGTTTGCGAGGGCTATGGCTTCGACCCATTTAGATACATAATCGACTGCTACTAGAATGTACTTCATTCCATGAGAACTCACGAAAAGGCCCATAAACTGAATAAACCAAACATCAAATAACTCAATAACAAGAATGGGGTTTAGAGGGAGCTCTTGCTTTCTTGAAATACCACCATCTCGTTGACATTTGTCACATGCTTTAGCAAACCCATGAGCATCTTGATGAAGAGTTGGCCAATAGTAACCACATTGTAATATCTTATGAGCGGTTCGGATACCACTGTGATGTCCGCCAACGGGTGAAGAATGGTATGCCTCCAACACACTCAACATTTCACATTCTGGCACACAACGCTGAATAAGCCCGTCGGCACAACTCCTATACAAGTATGGTTCATCCCAAAAGAACTTCTTCACATCATACATGATCTTTTTCCTTTGATAAAAGGACAAGTCTGATGGAACAATATCACTAGCCAGATAGTTCGCAAAATATGCGAACCATGGAATCAAGTCTTGTGAAGCAGCCAATACATGTTCATCGGGGAAAGTATCATCAATGTCAGTCTTATCCCCTAACTCTCTCATAGCTTCATCCTTTAGACGAGACAAGTGATCAGCAACTTGATTTTCAGTTCCTTTTCTATCCAGCACTTCAAAGTCAAATTCTTGTAGCAGTAATACCCAACGAATCAGCCTAGGTTTCGCATCCTTCTCCGCCATCAAATATCTCAATGCTGAATGGTCAATATGCACTATAACTCTAGTACCTAGCAAATAGGAGCGAAATTTCTCAAAAGCAAAGACTACTGCAAGGAGTTCTTGCTCAGTCACTGTGTAGTTCTTCTGAGCTTCATTTAAGGCTTTACTAGCATAGTAAATTGGGTGAAGGATTTAGTTTTTTCTCTGTCCCAATACTACACCAAGAGCCACCCCACTAGCATCGCACATTACCTTAAATGGACTATTCCAATCCGGAGAAAGAATGATAGGCGTAGACACTAACTTTTCTTTTAGCTCACCGAATGCTTTAAGACTGGATTCATCAAAACAAAATTTACATTCTTTCTCCAGCAATTTTCACAATGGGTGTGCAATCTTTGAAAAGTCTTTGATGAATCTCCGGTAAAAACCTGCATGCCCAAGAAAGCTTCTCACACCTTTCACAGAGATCGGTGGGGGAAGTCTCTCTATTACCTCGACTTTAGCTCGACCAACCTCTATTCCCTTTTCTGAAATGCGATGACCCAACACAATACCCTCTTTCACCATGAAATGACACTTTTCCCAGTTTAGTACCAAATTGCAGTCTTCACATCTCTTAAGAACCTCAGATAAATTGGTCAAACACCGCTCGAATGAATCACCAACCACAGAAAAATCATCCATAAAAACTTCTATAGTATCCTCCATCATGTCAGAAAATATTGACATCATACATCTCTAAAAGGTTGCGGGTGCATTGCACAACCCAAACGGCATTCTTCTGAACGCAAAGGTCCCATATGGACAAGTGAAAGTGGTTTTCTCTTGATCTTCTGGTGCAATAGAAATCTGATTATACCCCGAATACCCATCAAGAAAACAATACCACCCTTTTCCGGCAAGTCTATCCAACATCTGATCCATGAAGGGCATAGGAAAATGGTCTTTTTCAGTCCATGAGTTCAGTTTATGGTAATCCATGCACACCCTCCATCCAGTAACCGGTCTCATTGGAAAAAGTTCATTTTTTTCGTTGGGGACCACAGTCATTCCCCCTTTCTTAGGTACACACTGAACTTGGCATACCCAACTACTATCGCCGATTGGATAGATTACTCCAGCATCCAACCACTTAATGATTTCCTTCTTCACAACCTCTTGCATAGGAGGATTTAAGTGTCTCTGGTGCTCAATACTCGGCTTATGATCAGGCATGAGTTGGATTTTATGAGAGTAAATACCAGGAGGGATCCAAATAATGTCCGCAATAGTCCACCCAATAGCTCTTTTGAACCTTTTTAGTACCTTTACTAAACTCTGAACTTGTTGGTCATCTAGGTCTGATGCAATGATTACCGGTAAAGTATCACCATTTCCTAAGAATTCATACCTAAGATGAGGTGGGAGAGCTTTTAGTTCAACTTTTGGAGCCTCCTCTTTAGATGGTTTCGCGGATGGGGACTCGCGATTTTTCATATCGAGCTCAAATTTCTTCGGTTTAAACCGAACATCACCTCGGTCAAGAGCCGCGACTAATGACTCATACACATCAATACAATCGCTATCAAAGTTCATTATCACTACCACTAATGCTTCGTCACCTAGACGTTCTTCTATTTGTGTATCAGATGTCTCACCCATATTGTAGGATATAGCAGATGCCGATTGGAGCTCACCACTCTGCCTCATGGACCTACAAATATTAAAGGTCACTTCCTTATTGTTCAACCAAAATTTCATCTGCCCCTTTTCCATATCTACTAACGCTCTACCTGTAGCTAGGAATGGCCTCCCAAGGATAATATGCACTTCAAAATCAACCTCACAATCAAGAATAACAAAATCATCCGGAAAGATGAATGACTCCACTTTTACTAGCACATCATGAAGTATCCCTATGGGCCGTTTTACTGTTTGATTAGCCATCAGTAGCCGCATCGCAGTGGGCTTTGGGTCACCCAAGCCCAACTTCTTATAAATCGAGAGGGGCATGAGATTTATGCTTTCCCTCAGATCACATAATGCTTTCGCAAAATGTAATAGCCCGATTGTACAAGGGATAGTGAACGCACCCAGATCTTCTTTCTTTTGGACCAGAGATCCTGTAGCAATAGCAGTACAATATTGCATTCTATCATCATCTTCAAAAGTAACCGATCTTTTCTTTGTGACCAGATCATTCATAAACTTGGCGTAACCGGGCATTTGTTCTAAAGCTTCTACCAAAGGGACATTGATAGAAAGTTGCTTCAACATTGTTATAAAACGCCGATATTTGCCATCCCCGGTCTTTTTCAATAATCTTTGAGGAAATGGGGGTGGTGGCCTAGGCATAGGAGTTACCTTTTTAGGCACTTCAGCATCTTTTGCGGTGTTATCCTCTAATTCAGCATCAACATTTACCACTTTATCAGTATCTTTTGTCACCTTATTATCATTAGATGGCATAGCTGGGTCAATCGTTTGCTTGCCACCACGATTAGTAATTGCCATACAATGTCCATCATTTTTCAGATTTTGGACAGTGTTGCTAGGAAGAGTGCCCGGTTGCCGTGTGTTCACAGTTGCAGATAATTGGGCCAATTGTAACTCAAGTTGTTTAATCGATATTGCATGTGTATCAACTTTTTGCCCAATACCCGCTAAATCATTCCTCAAATCCTTATTGTGCTCATCAGCATCGAACCTCCTCATCATTTTATGCAACATATCCTCAACTCGCGACATACTACCTCCACCATCCCTAGGAGTAACTTCACGATTTTGAGGAGGAACATAGGGTCCATTCCTGTCGTTTCTATTACCATAGTTACCCCTTTTGAAGTTGTTGTCGCGATTGTAGTTTCCATCTCGGACATAATGACCCTCACGATTGTAGTTACCATAGTTCCGACCTTGGTTCCCTTGACCTTGGCGCCAATTCTCTTGATTAGAGCCTTGGGCACTTGGTCGGAAACCCCCCATTTGTTCATTTACTCCATAGGAATCCTCCTCATAATAACACTCATCGTTTGGAAGTGGTGGTTTAGCCAAATAGTTGACTGTATTTATCTTTTATAAACCCAGTGACATGTTTAAGTACCAACCCAAGCTTGGTTCTCATCTGAGCCATTTCTTCATGAATCTCATCTGTGGATGGGTTGTGAGTGGATTGCACTGCGAAGGTGTTTCTCCCTGTATCGGACTTCCTAGTACTCCAAGCTTTGTTATTTCGGGAGATTTTCTCTAGTTTTTGTGCAATCTCAGCATAAGGGCATTCTCCATAAGATCCACCTGCTATAGTGTCCAACACCGCTTTATTGTTATCATCATGTCCCCGATAGAAGTATTCCTTCAGTGACTCATATCTATACGGAAATTTGGAACACTTCTCAAGAATGAGGTGAATCTATCCCAAGAACTACTGACTGACTCTCCTGGTAGTGCCACAAAGTTGTTCACCCTGTCTTTGTGGTTTACTTTCTTGGAGAACGGATAGTAGCGTGCTAAGAAGACATCCCTTAGTTGGTTCCAAGTGAAGATGGAGTTGTATGGGAGCTTAGTGAACCACATAGCAGCCTCTCCCGTCAGTGAGAGAGGAAACACTCTGAGACCTATTACATCTAGATCCAAATCAGGCCTCCCCACAAAACTTTTACACACTTCCCTTACCTTAGCTATATGGGCATGTGGATCCTCAGAAGGTAGCCCTGAAAACAAACCTCTGGCAGTCAGCATTTGCATCAGGCTACTAGTTATCACAAAAGTGTTGCCTGTGGGTAGAGGGGGCAAGACAAGTGGCCCATCCGAATCTGCTATGTTATCATACCCTCTGTAGTATGCTTGAGGCCGTGGAACGGGATTTTGTCCCCTCTGTTGATGTTCACTGGAGCGTCGGGTAACATCTGACCATGAACATCCACTGGATCTGGGATTTTCTTGTTTGGATCCTCATCATTTATTCCCAAGTTTCGATTCATATTGCACAGTGTACACTCTAGCTCGTGATCATAGGGAAACAAGGGTTCTCTTTCTCTCCGTGTATTTGGCATACAAGGAGGATAGTTCTGAAAGGAAATCAAAAACAATAAAACAAAGTAAAATCAAGAAAATATCAACTAAACTACAGTAATAAGTTCAAGTTAATCTAAAAGCTAAATTCCCCGGCAGCTGCGCCAAAATCTGATACGCTAAAACTTACTTCTCAAATAAGAAGTAAAGCGGTCGTGTCAAGTAAATAACCCAACTAGTGAGGTTGGGATCGTTCACACGAGGAAAATAGTCTAGAATTAACTTCAACCTATTATTAATATCGTTTGGTCAATAACTTCCTTGGAAAGTAAAAATATAAAAAGGGGGGTTCTATCTCTAAATAAGTGAAAATAAAAAACGAACTTGAAAGAGACACTTAACAGCTTTTAGTGTTGGGTTTTAATCAATTAATCAAAGTAACTAGGGTTACGTGTTCCCCACAGGTTCATAACTTGATAACTCTAACTATAACAATTATTTCCTAGTATCTTGCATGCAAAGTGATAAGTTATGTATTTCTAAATCCTTGGTCCGGCATCTAGAAAATCTCACTCCGCACGTTGGTCCGGCTACGTGTGTTGCTATCCTAACCCTTATCCTTACCTCATATTAAGCATCGTATTTGATATTTGACTAAGTTATTACCTCGTACCAATCAATACTAGCCTATTAGATAGTATACACTAAATCTATGTTAATAATTATTTTCCTATTATCTACCTCCTTGGTCCGGCAAGTAGCATTAACGCGAGTTCTAATGTTGTCCATCCGTTAAAAAGACTTCTAAACGAAAGAATTATTAATACATGCAAGACACTATTCATGAATTGTTCTTTTACTTAGGGTTTATCTCATTATTTGCCTATGGTTCCCACAACCCTAGTTATGGAGTTTAGTTACTCATAGCCATAAGCACAATATTCAAGTATATTAAATAAGAATTCATGTACTTACTTCAATGAGAAAGAATAAAGTCCGAAAGTTTACTTGATTAATCACCAAAAATCACTTGTAAGAATCTCAAAATCTAACACTAATCAACAATCAAAAGTTCCAATAATCCAACAATCCAAAAGTCTAATAATATGGAGCCTAACAATAAGGAGTCTAACCTCAAAAACGAGGTTTTTTGAACTATTTATAAAAAATAAAAACCTAATTAAACAAGGACTCTGTTTGCTGGAAATATGCCAAAACGAGGTTGGGTCGACGGAACACACGACGGACCGTCGTGGTCACGACGGACCATCATGGACTCCGTCGTCCCATACTTAGCAATTTCTTCTGCTGCTCTCTTCATTCCCATCGACGGCAAGTATGATGGACCGTCATTGGCACAACAGTCCGTCGAGGGTCTTCGTTTCAAAACACTTCAACTCTTGGAATATGGTACTGGGATCACTTCTCTGAACTTCATGACGAACCTGCCGGACGAACCGTCATAGCCACGACGGACCGTCACAAGCTACATAACCCCACACTTGGTCAGACTTCCCCATTTTTCTTTAGCAGCTTCTCTACGCTGCCACCTACGGACCGTCACAAGCACGACGGACCGTCATCAGCTCCGTAGGTGGTCTCTTCTGCATTTCTTCGATCAAAATCTCCGTATTCAACTTTGGACAGATTTCCTGCAAAACGAAGAGAAACTCATATAAAAACTAGCACAAAAAGACTTTCGGACACACTAAACTTAAGGAAAAAGTATTAATTATACCGTGAAACCACGGTATATCACTTACCCACACCATGACTATTCGATAGAGGTTTCTTGTATACGGGACTAGGGCTCACCACTTAGGCCGTGAATCTAGTGGTCTTGCTTTCGTGAACTCCCTCTCGGGCAAGCCAAAACAAATGGGTGGTTTTGCATTTGCAACTACAAACCTATTAGATTAAACCACAACCACCAGGTTAAATCATCATCAAAATGTATTTAATCCTATCAACAATAAACACCCAAAAATGATATCAATACATATTTGCTAAATCACACACCCACACATTATTCAATAATCAAATATACTTAAAATGATAAATGAATCAAGTGGGTATATGATATTAAACCTTAAAAGTATCAAAGGAAGGAAAATGGAGAAGAACAAATTTCAAGATTGGAATAAGAGCTTCTTTCTTCAAGCTTCATCAAAACCCTCTCCAAACATGAAAGAAACTAAAGAATAAAGCTTCTAAAATAAAATATTATGTGTATAACGTTTTAGTATTTTTAGACTTAATATTTAGGGTTGGTGGATCCATTCAGTGTCATTAGTTGTGAATCACCGAGTGATTTGGCGACTCGCCCTTTCTCTTGTTCGTTGTCATTTGTGCCTTTCCTTCATATCCATGCATGATGTAATGTTGGGTGGAATAACTTTACTTCAGGAAACTCTTCGGCGAAGCACCGACTTCTTCTTTTCATTGCCTTTTGATCCACTTCCTTTAGGGATCACTTGATGTAACATAAGTTGAACTTTTCTATGCGACATATATAACAAAAATCAAATTACTCATGCATAGTTCAATTGTTTACTCAAAGATTCAAGTTGTCACAGACCATTACAAAATATTCTTGAGCTCACAATAATTTCTATTAATGCAAGTTCAAGCTCAACATAAGTATATACATGCCCTCACACAAAGAATGATTCCATTTTCACGTACATTTATCAACATAGGATCAGGAATATGATGCAAATCTCACACTCACAAAGAGGAAAACAATACATGTTTTCAATCTTAGGTTTGCTCTTGTTTTCTAACTTACCTTTGGTTTAGTTAACTTAGGATCAAAATGGTCTCTTTAAGGCTTGTAATAGGGATGAGTGCAAAGGTATGGTGATTTGGGCTCAATGACTTTTTCACCAAGGAGAAGTGATTTCTATAAGCTATCCCCGATCTTCCTTTCTTAATCCTTAGTCATGTTTTTCTAAGTAACTTTTAATCTCCCTTCATGGATTGATCATTAATTTCTTTTATTTCACGACTTTTATTTTCTTTTCTCTTTCTTTTTCTTCTTCTTTTTCGTATGGAGGGCTTCCATTTCTCTGAAATACCATGGGTTTGTGAGAGTTCTCTTCACTTCTTGACTTTTTATTTCCCTTCTTATCACACCCCCAACTTAGGGTTTTGGCCTATGTTGGTTATTCACTTATATCACATCCCAAAAATGATTATAGACGGTAGATAACATAAGGTTTATATTTCATCAAGGTTTTTCCAAGGAAGAGACAAGTTGTAACACTCCGAGAGTCTAAGACCTAATCTAGAACCTCGCATGAGTGTCTAAGGTTTGTAATAGTGTTTTAAGGTCAAAAGTGATGTTATAAGTCATGTAGGAAGTTGTATAGTGAAGACATCAAGCAACATCAATGATGTATTGACACTAGTGAAAGAGGTGCCAGTGTGACTTGGCCTATTTCACGGGGTTTTAGGGGTCAAAAATTGATGAAAATTGGTGAACACGTGTCCAACTTGTGTTAGAGCTTGTTTAGGATCAAAACATCCGGGTACGACTCTCGACGGGAGAGATATTTGGACCAAGACATGACTTCCCAAGCTAATTTCGTCACTTCTCAAGTCCAAGCAATGAAGGCCCAAGTGAATTGGGAAGTTGGACCCTGTATGGCTTAATATGCTTGCACTATGGCATTTAGTTTGAGAGATATTACTAGAATAAACCCTCCTATGTTCTTTGGGTCAAAGGCGGATGAAGACCCTCAAAATTTCTTAGATGAAATCCAGAAGATCCTATTTGGTATGGGTGTGACAAAGGGTGAAAAGGATGACTTGTCCATCTATCAACTCAAAGATGTGGAACAAACTTGGTAAATCCAATGGAGAGATAATAGGGTAATAAAAGGTGGTCTGGTGACATGGGATATTTTCAAGAGAACATTACTTGATAGGTTCTTTCCTTGAGAGTTGAGGCAAGCTAAGGTGGAAGAATTTATCAACCTTCACGAAGGAGGTATGAGTGTACTTGAATATTCCTAAAAGGTTACTAAATTGTCTAAGTATGCTCAATCCTTGATGTCTAACCCAAGGGTTAAGATGAGTTGTTCTCTTACGGGAGTGTCCGATGACTTGGTGGAAGAATCTAGTTCAGCTATGCTTCATGATAATATGAATATCTCTCATCTAATTGTTCATGCTTAACGATTGGAATAAAGTAGGTTATGGAGGAAGAATAGGGAGGCCAAGAGGGCCATGTCGTTTGAAAGTGGCTCTTCAAAGGGGAGGTTGGAAATCCAAGATAAGGCTAGATTCAAGAATAAGTTCTTGAATCAAATCCCTTCCAAATTTCCCAAGTCTCGTGATTATAGGGTGTCTAACCCTAAGTATCAGAAGGGAAGAAGTACTAGTTCACGAAGCAAGAATCCTATTTGTTGAAAGTGTGGCAGAAAGTATTGTGGGTTAATGCCTAGTTTGGATGGAAAATTGCTTTGGCTGTTGTAAAACTGCCTGCTGGGGGAGTTATTGCCCTAATATAAAGGGGAAAGAAAAGAGCAGTGGGAAAGCTAAAGCAAGTGGTTCTAATGTTGATGCAGCAAGAAAGAATCACTTTTATGCTCTTCGCTCTAGGGGTGAACAAGAGAGTTCTACGGATGTGGTAACCCAAATGTTACAAGTCTTCTCTATAAATGTTTTTTCTTTACTTGATTAGGGGGCTAAATATTCGTTTGTTATTCACTTGGTAACTAGGAAGTTTGATATTTTGCCTGATATCTTGAATGAACCTTTTATGGTGACTACCCCGGTAGGTGAGTCGGTGCTTGAAAAAAGGGTATATAGAAATTGTCCTATAATTTTCCCAATAGAGTTACTCATGTTGAATTAGTATAACTTGATATGGTTGATTTTAATTTCATTTTGGGAATGGAGTGGTTGCATGCTTTTTTTGCTTCCATTGATTGTAGACAAGAGTGGTCAAGTTTAATTTTCCTAATGAACCCGTCTTAGAGTGTAAGGGGTGAAGTTCTATTCCTAGAGGTCGTATCATTTCTTATCAAATGGCTTACAAAATGATCTCTAGAGGGTGTGTATATCATATTGGGAAATTCAAATATCCCTCCCATTGAAATATTCCCCGTAGTGAGGGAATTTCCGGAGCTCTTTTGTAATTATCTTCCCGAAATTCCTCCCAAACGGGAAATTCATTTCGGTATCCTCTTACTTCCAGATACAAATCCCATTTTAATTCTTCTTCTCAAATATCTCCGGCCTAATTGAAAGAACTAAAGGCTCAACTCAAGTATTTACTAGACATATACTTCATTCAACCTAGTATTTCCCCATGGAGTGCTCCAGTTCTATTTGTGAAAAAGAAGGATGGGTCGCTTAGGATGTATATTTACTACTGACAACTAATAAAGTGACAAATTAAGCATAAGTGTACTTGTTTAATTAACTCCAAGGGATATGCTACTTACTAAAATTGACTTGACGTCGAGATATCACCAATCTTAGGGTGAGAGATGAAGATATTCCCAAAATGGCCTTTCAAAAAAATGGTTATTATAAGTTGAGGGTGATGTCATTTGGGTTGACTAATGCCCCGGCGGCATTTATTGACCTAATGAATAGGGTGTTTCGAAAGTACCTAGATTCTTTTATGATTATTTTCATAGAAGATATCTTGGTGTATTCGAAAATAAGGGTGATCATAGGGCTGATGGAAGTGGTATTACAAGTCTTGAAGCACAACTATTTTACAAGTATATCAAGTGTGAGTTTTGGTTAATGTAGGTGACATTTCTTTATTATATCATCTTTAGTGACGGTGTAAAGATTGGTCCAAAGAAAATCGAGGCGGTTAGAAATTGGCCTAAACCTTTGGCTCCAACTCATATAAGAAGTTTCTTGGGTCTAGCCAGGTACACTATGAGATTTCTGGATGGTTTTGCGTCCATTGCATCTCCTTTTACTACTTTGACCCAAAAAAAGATGATAAATATGAGTGGTCGGAGTCTTGTGAAAGAAGCTTCTAGATCTTGAAAGATAGACTTACCACTGCGTTCACATTACCAGAGAGTACAAAGTGTTTTGTGGAATATTTTGATGCATCTCGAGTGGGATTGGGTTGAGTCCTTATGCAACACGGGAAGGTTAGAACATATGCTTCTAGGCAACTCAAAGTTCATGAGAACAACTACCCAACAAATGATCTCGAGTTAGCGGTCATGTTGTTTGCCTTGAAAATATGGAGGAATTACTTATATGGTGTCCATGTTGATGTGTATAACAACTACAAAAGTCATCAGTATGTGTTTACTCAATAGGAGTTAAATCTCCGACAACTATGGTGGTTGGAATTATTGAAATATTACGACATAAGTGTTCTCTACCACCCCGGCAAGGCCAACGTGCTTTGTGATTCTCTAAGACATATGACTATGGGTAGTGTATCAACATATTGAAGAGGGCAAGAAATACCTAGTGTAGATATCCATAGGTTTCCTCGTTTGGGTGTTAGATTGTAAAATTCTCCTAATGGTGGTTTTATGGTCCACCATAACTCCAAATCATCGTTGGTGGTTGAGGTAAAGTCTAAGCAACACCTTGATCCATCATTGATGGAGTTAAAAGAATCGGTTCTTGGCAACCTGAATGAGTCATTCTCTATAGGGGGATGGTGTTTTGAGTTAAAAAAGGGGTCATGTGTGCCCAATGTGGATGATTTGAGAAAATAGATCCTAGAGGAAGATCATGATTCCAATTATTTGATTCATTCGAGTGATACAAATATGTATCATGACCTTAGAGAAGTACTTTTGTGGGTTTGGCTTAATATGGACATCGTATTGGGTTTGCCTTGGCCAAATGCAAAATTCCATATGGGTGGTGGTGGATAGGTTGACGAAATCTTCTCACTTTATCCCTATTAAGTCTACTTATTCGGCAGAAGATTATGCAAGGATCTATGCCAATTAGATTGTAAGTATCCATAGAATCCTTTATCCATTATTACGGATAGAGGTGCTCAATTTACGTCTCAATTTTAGAGATCGTTCCAAAAATATCTAGGTACATAAGTTTAGAGATCGTTCCAAAAAGATCTAGGTACATAAGTGAAGTTATGAACCGCTTTTCATCCCCAAACGGATGGTCAAGCAGAGCGTACTGTTTAAACGCTTGAGGATATGCTTAGAATATTCGTAATGATTTCAAGGGAAGTTAGGATGAACAATTGCCTTTTGTAAAGTTCTCTTATAATAATATTTACCATTCCACTATATCTATGGCTACTTTTGAGGCCTTGTATGGTAGGAGATGTAGATCTCTGATAGGTTTGTTTGAAGTTGGTCTATAAAAATTTGGCGAATGTCCATATGATAAGTAATCAATTGAAAACAACCTATATCTAGAAAAAGTCTTAAGCCAACAAAAGGAGAAGAGACATAGAATTTGACGAGGAAGATAAAGTGTACTTGAAAGTTGCACCTATGAAAGGGGTGATGAGATTTGGCAACAAAGGGAAGTTAAGTCCTAGTTTTGTGGGTCCCTATGAAATTTTGCAGAGGTTTGACAAGGTTCCATACGAGTTGAGATTACCTAGTGAGATATCTTTATTTAATCCAGTATTCTATGTATCCATTCTTAAGAAGTGCATTGGTGACCTCGAGTCCATTCTTTCTATTGAAGGTCTAGATGTGGATTATAATATATCCTATGGATGGGTTCCGCTGGAAATCCCTGATCAACAAGTGAAGAAGTTGAGGAACAAGGAGGTGGCTTCCATAAAAGTGTTATTGAAGAACCAGCTAGTAGATGGAGCGACATGGGAGGCCGAGGCTGGCAT
Organism: Solanum peruvianum; assembly: GCA_027705065.1. NCBI lineage: Eukaryota > Viridiplantae > Streptophyta > Magnoliopsida > Solanales > Solanaceae > Solanum > Solanum peruvianum. Next base: position 28,660,113 of record JAKWJD010001758.1, read on the forward strand.
GAGGTCCCATTATCCTCATCTCTTGCCTTATAAAGGTTATTTGTTCCTATTAATAACTAATATAATGCGTAAAATTGAATTTGACTTGTTTTGCAAAGATGTGCATGAAAATGGTAAAAGTTTGGCTAAAATGAGTTTTCGTGAAAAAGATGTTTTTTTGCTTGATTTGCACTTATTTGTGTATATGGTATTTTTTTACCTTATTGAAATGATATTGAGCGTGTTTATGTGTCTTAAAATGAGTTTTGGCATAAGTGACTCATTATGTATTATTGATCTTATGTTGATGTTGAGAAGGAAATTTCTCATGTTTTGAGCTTCTATGTGTAAATATCATGTTGTTAATATTGATGGTTGGGATGCTAGTATTTTGTCTATCTTTCCCTACAAAAGATTTTAGTATCATTCGAGGACAAATGTTTCCTAGGGGGGGTAATGTAACACTCTTAAAGTCCAAGACGTAATATAGAGAATCAAATGAGTTTATTAGGTTTGTAATACTTTTTTAAGGTGAAAAATAATGTTTATGATTCATGTAGTAAGTTTTAGGCTCAAGACGTCATGAAGCGTCCATGATGTCCGAAGACTAGTGAAAGAGGTGCTAGTGTGCCGTAGCCAATTTCAAGGGTTTTAAGAAGTCAGAAATTGATTAAAATTGGTCTAAAGGTGTCAAAATAGTTTTATAGCATCTTTAGGGTTGAAATGTTCGGGTAAGACTCCCCAAGAACAAACCTACAGGTACTTGGAGAGGACCCTTGCATTTGACCTAAACCTACCAAATGAGGCAGTGTAGGCAGCAGCACCTGCGCCTGCCAAATAAGAGGGCATCGCCTAAGTTATAGGGCGCCGATGCCACTGTCATGCTGGACGTGCAGGACGGTGGGGGGACCAAGTCGTCGACTGACCTACGGACCTTAGGTTGGCGTCTCCTAGGTATCATGCATTTCATTGTCTTTTTTTATGATTGTTCATTTAACCACTTAATTATTTAGGGGTTTAATTAGGGGTTAAGGGGTGGTTAATTAAGTTAGTTAAGTGACTATATAACCTACCCTAAGCCTAAACTCAACTTAACATCCCACAATTCCCAAACCAAAATCACTCTACCTAGTCTCTACTTTCTCTGTCCCAAAGAAGACTCCATTGAAGGGAAAGTTCTATGGTTTCTACGGAAGCAACAAGAACACTTTTAACCATAAATATTCGAAAAATATCAAGGTATGGGAACCTTTTACCTTTGGGATACCTTTCCCCAAAGGGCTCTACCAAAATTGGTTTTCAGAAAGATGATTTCATTTGGGTTTCTTTCTAATCCGAAATTGATCTTCTAAATTGTATTATTTATTGTTTCTTTTGATAATTATTATTATAGTATGATGTATTATTTTTCAATTATACTAGTTCTTGATGGTTTAACCTAGCATGTGGAATAGATCATGAATTTACCCAAGTTCCCTAACCGTAGGTTATGAACTCATGTTGAATTTATTAGGATTGATACAATTGACTTAATTATTATGTTAATTACTATTTAATAATGTTGTTACACCTATTGATGGACGAAATTCTATTGATCGAGTGTAAGACCGATGATGAAGGCTTTTGAAGGAGAATTGGTACGACTTTGTGATCTTGAACCTTTACTTCAATTGTGATGGCTTATACTTGGCAATGAAGTTCAATTGAAGCATGCCTTACGATTATATTAAGTAGGTGTTGGTATGATGATGTAATTGAAATATCTTGATTATGTTAAAATGTGAGATTATGTTAAAGATGAAATGATATAAGGTTGGTTATGAATTGCCTATGTGTTGTATTATGACATAATGGTGATAATTTGTTTATATCTCATATAAGGGTTGTATTAAAAGAACATTCTAATTCAATTCCTAATGAGATAATGACTCTGAATATACAAGGGGTTAGTCTCCTATGGCATAAACTAAGTGATGATTGTTAAAAATGACTTAGATACATTCCAAAAAAGACTATAGCTTAACACCGAGTAAACTAGTAGTGAGGAGTGTCCCTTCCTAATGTGGGAAGGGAGGTTCACTATTGTACTCATAATATTGGAGATTAAAATGCAATGTGTATAAAGAGGGTTCTAATTTTATGTCCTAGTTTTTTAACTATGTTGCCCCCATATGAATACTAGATAGTGGATCCACCTAGAGTGCTATGTTCATGTTTGGTACTACCTTGGCAAGTATTCCACCTTCTTTAGTATAGGGTTTCAAGAAACTAGATTCCACATTTAGCTACTGTGGTCTATCTCGGTTAAGGAAAGTGTTCTTAAAAGTAAAATGAAGTAATAAAGTGAACACTAACGAGGGTGACGTAAGGGGATTGACTTAGTCTAGGTAAGTGTATGGGACTTTACCTAAACATTGACTACCTTGACATGAAGGAAGTCCAATAAGGTTTTTCTTATATTTTTTAAAGTAAATGTTATGTATATATTGATTTTACATGTTTATGATCTTATATGATGTTAGTTTCATGTATGAACATGCAATTAGTCTATATTGATATGTATGATGATGATTTCTCTTATTGTTATGTTATGTGAGTCTAGACATTGCTTGTGATCCTTTTTTTTTTGTTTACTTGGTTTAGTAAGGTTATGAGACTTTACATTGTCATCGCACTTGTAGACTTGATGGTGAGTTATGAGTAAGGGTCTTATATATGTATTAATGTTATGAACATCTTATGTATGCTTTGTTGTTATATCATGATGTTCAAGTTGGTTTGGTTATGCACTCAAATACGCTATGACATATGTTGACTTGGTTATATTTGATGATGTTGGTCTTGTGTTGTATATGATCTTGTCTAAAGGAATATGTGATTATTGGCTTATATAGGTTCTTGGTTGTGCATAAGGCTTTTCAAAGTAACTTAGCCTGGTTTTTAACAAATGTCCCCTTTAACATGATTTCAAATGTTTCATGTGCATGTTTCCATACTTAATACAAGTGGTGTACTAACACATATTTCTATGTTTCTACAAATATGTAGGTTTCGGCCGTAAGCCTCTAGAAGGGTCGTTTGAAGTAACTTAAACTCTTATTCTCCAAGTTTGGTAGGTTCTCACCTTCCGAGGACGATGCCACTATCTAGATTTTGATGTTGTTTAAGTCTTAAAGATAATTCAGTTTTTTCTCTTTCATTTGAAGACTATTATTATATATGCCGATATGTGGCTTTTGTTGTAATGAAGAATCGGCTATGCCCAAACGTTGTACTCGATCTAGATGGTTTAAATGTGAGACATTTCCCATTGGAGTATATTTATATATTATGTATATGAAATAAAAGTAGAAGCCTATATATTGCTTCAAATGTGAGATGTCTATGTAAGCTCCCTATGTATATTTTCTGTGTAAGCGAGAGGTCTATGTAAACCTCATATAATAGATGCGTATAAAAAAAATTTAAAATTTCCGCAAATTTAACCTACGATATGTAATTACTAATGCTAAGAGGTAGTCTACTTCCTCTTCGATGATGACAACAATGGTTACTTATAGATGGGTGCTCCTCAGATGTAACACAAGTCTCAAAGGGGGTTCAAAAGAGTTTCACATATTCATGGGTAGGTCAAAAAAGAGGTATATAACAAAGTTGGTGCACACTCTTAAGAGTTGCCTACGATCATGTCAAGCTGATACCTTTTTAAATCAATTAGACTAACTGCACAAATTTTAGGTTTAGTCATGCAAGGCTCAAAATAAGCTCATCACACAAGGTAGTGACACTTAAATCAAATAAGACAATATACTTTCGCTAGTGTGCAATGGTTATTACAAAAGAATCAATGAGATAATTGCCTAATCACAATGAGATGCCAAGAGTTCACATATTGCCCATATAAGTTCATTCGTTCTTGTTGTAGACGCATATTAAAGTTTGTTCGATTGAGAGCACTTTTTAAGTCATCGATATCGATCGAAAGTGAGACTCAAATTTGTACACGAACAACAAATTTCAACACAAGAGGTCGCGAAATTTTCAAAAGTGAATATTTTTCGGAAGGGTCAAAATCATTGTGGAATTAGGACCTAAAAGAGAGGCATAAGAACAACATTTGCGAAAGAAATTTTAAAAAAATATTTAAATAGACAACCCCCGTATAACAATTCTCTCATCATGATAAAAAAAATCTCTCCACCCTTTGAAACATATATCAATTATAAGAAGTTCATAGGACTCTTTGTACAAAAAGATTATGAATTTAATTATATCTCTATAGTCATAACTTTCAAATAGTCTAACATCTAATTATTCGTACTCACTATAATACATGTGTTATCACGTATACTCACAAGAAAATTGGATTGAACAAGTGTCATAGTCAAAGATGTATCACAGTTGAGGCACTTTGTTCGCCAAAAGAAGTTGCACCAAGAAAAAAGAATTTCTAACATGATGAAATATGTTTGCTCAATAATCATATACATCTCTCGAGTCTAAATCTGGGACATTCCCAAAATACTATATCAACATATGAGAACTCTTAAAATAGAGAGTTATTTTTCAAATACTCTATATTAGAGATGAAAGTTTTAATAGTACAATAATTATTTCAACAACAACTTACTTGTAAATAAAGGGAACCATAAACATCAATCACAAGTAATACAATTGTTATCCCTAGAACAAAAGAACAACTTTGAAGTCTTGGTGATTCCATCACCTTTATGGGCTTAGGCAATTCTAATGCGAGTATCTGCAGCTAAAAACTTATTAAATTCAAGGCATAATACATAAATATACTCTTTAATTTAGGGTTTAGGGTTTAGGGTTTACATTTATGCCCTTCAACTTTGGATGTGCACAAATAGATATTCAAACTTGTATAAAGTTGAAAAAATTGACACACATGTCCTACATGTCATCCTACATATCATTTTTTGTCATATGTGGTGTCCTACGTGTATTGTGTCATGTAGGACTCATGTGTTCATTTATTTAAAACTTGGATAGTCAAAGTGTCTGTTTGTGCATTATCAAAGTTGGAGGTCAAAGTTAATATTTGAAACCAAGTTTCGAGTCCAATATATGTTTTATGCCTAAATTAAATGATGTGATGCGTATTTGGTTTCATTGTTTCTTAACACACTCCTCTGACATAACAACTGTCCCAACCTATAGTGTATAGTCATATCCTAGTATACCACCAACTTTCACCAATTTTAACATTCTATAATGGTAATTTTTATAGCTAACTTTGTCTGCGTCAATAGATAACTAGTTTCATTCAATCAAGTTGGATATCAAAAGATTTAAAGTAACTTTACTTTTTATTACCTCATTCAAGAATTCACTCATGGGATGATAATGTTGGAGAATGAATAAAATTGATTTTATTCTAAACATTAGTCTTTTTAATAATTGGCAATCCCATCTCATATGAATCTCGATCAAGGTCTATAGCTGTAATATGCATAATATTACACACATAGATCAATCATGTTCTATACATCAATTAGAGAAAATATTATAAACCAATTTTAGTTGTAATGCACTAGCCTTGCCATCATCAAGAATTATAAGGGCAGTAAGGAGTAACGAATATCCAGTGAACACTCCAATTTCAATTGTCTTATTGGCATTTGTTAGTTTCAAGAGCAATGCGATTAGTTTTCCAGCTTTTGGTGCAGTTTCTATTATACATATGGAATACACGTCTTATTTTCCCTTATTACCAATATCACCTTTTATTTCTAAATATCTCTAAAATTTGTTATATCTTTAATTTATCCAAGCTACATATTAATATATCTGAGAAAATATTTAATATATAGGAGCTACATATTACGCATCTGGTTAATTTAATAATGTATCCGAGCTAGTTTTTGATGTATCCGAGCTACATTTTATACATTCAGTTTATATTATAATGTCTCGGAGATACTTTTTAATGTATCCGAGCTATATATTATGTATCCAATTTGTGTTACTTTGTAAGTGATTAATGTAATTATAAACTAAAGATGGATAGATTGTAATTTAATATTAAAACTACGAGATTTATTTAAAATGCACATATTTTATTTACTCATATTGGCCCACTCAATCGCCACTCCTACTAAATACTACTCAGTTCGATTAAAAAAAAGACACCTAGTTTGATTTGAAATGAAGATTAACAAAAGAAAGAAGACTTTTTAATATTGTGGTTATAAATTAAAGATATGTCAGATGTATCAAATAAGTCTTTAATTTTGTGGTCTCAAACATGTCACGTGGAAAACAGAAGTGTATGTGTTGCAAAAAAAAAGAGAAGGAAATGAATCATTCTTTTTGAAACAAACTAAAAACAAATAACTTAGACCATTATTTTTAAATGGACGGAGTACATATTACTCTTTTTGTCAGAAAGAATTTTTCTATAATAATTAATCTTAAGTCATATGCGGCCCTTTAAAATTGTCCACATGTTTCAGTTAGACATCTTAACTTAGGTTAGTACCTATGGGACACTTTAATACTTAAAAAATTTATACCTATTAAATACAAGATGAAAATTTGGTGCAAGATAGAAGTGTGTGTGTGTGTCTCAAACACAAAACCAATAAAATGATGACACATGACAATTAGATAAAATGAAATTAAAAAAAAAAAATTCGACCAACTCAAGACAACCCCTACCTCGCCCCCGCCCCTCTTCTTCTTCTTCTTATTCTTCTTCGAAATTTGTTGTCGTTTCAAAGCTTTTTACCATTTTGGATTTATAATTACTTACTAACATATTAAATAAATAATAACAACTCTGACTGTAAAATAATCAATTAATATTATTTTTATCAAAAAATGGAAAGTTATAGAATATTTGAGATTCATATCTATATAAAAATAACTTTAAAAATGATAAAGAAGAATAAATAAAAAGGATTAGAGAAAGAGACGCAGACGTACTTAAGAGGACGGTGCAATGAAGAAGAAGATAGGGCTTTTTCATTTTGTTTTTTATTATTTAAAAAAAAAGATAAGTATATAAGTTGTAAAATAAAAATAAAAATAAAATATATGATTTTTTATTGCTATACGCTCTCAAGGAGTATGGAAAATATTTTTTTTGTCATGTCAACATTTTGTGTCTTATAGGAATGATTTTTTTGAATAAATAAGGTGTTCAATAGGTGCAAGCTCAAGTTCAAATGTCAAGTGAAATATGTGGAAAGTTTTAAGTGGTCGTAAATGACTTAAGCAAAAAAATTATTATGAGTAAGTGAATAACATGAGGTCTTATGTTGGGTTGGAAAATGAAATTTATACTTTTAAAGAAGTCACGTGAAAAAGGTATTGACCAATCTATTGTTTTTTAGTGGTAATAGTAAATGGCAAGAATTTGGCCATAAACTCAAAAAAAATATTTAGATTTGAAATCGTTATTTTTAATCAAAATGCATTAATGTTTAAAGGGTAATGTTCAAAAAGGTAAATAACATACAAAAATTATCATTCTGACTAAATTTAGACCAAATTTTCTGGCCAAAATAATTTTTCTAATTTTTTAAGAGTTTTAGCAATTTAGATTTTTATTTAATAAAAAACTACTTTTAGGCTTTATACAAAAAAAGTTGGATGGTCATGGCTGAAAGTAATATTTTTTGTTGTGTATTATTGAAGATTATGGGTAAAATGAATTAAGAAGAGATCTTTTTCAGTGTCAGTGTGTATCCTTGTCAGTCGAGTTGTCAACTCGGGAACCTTGTGTCTAGTAAGAAAAATCTTAGTAAACATAAGATAGATCATGTTTTGTGCAGCGTGAGTATCGATTCCACATTTAATAAGCCCACCCTTATGTCAACGAGTTTCACGATCGAAGGACCAAAGAGCATGGTTTGTGCAACGTGATAATGATAGGCACATCCAAGCATAATTTTGTCATAGTGAGTTTAGAAATTAGGTGTTCATGTTATTTTTATTTATTGGATGGATTCACTCCCCAAATTGCCCAAAATTAGGATGGTCGAGGGTTGCCAGTACAAATTAAAGTTTTGGTGGGAAAATTTCACTGCAAGTGAAAAAATAATAATAGAAAGAAGGTAGGAGTGCTTGCCTATGATATTCAAGGTTAATCTAGGCACATGTGATTAGAGAATTGATTCAGTCTTTGTGTTCCAGACTTTGTTCTGCTCGCTTCAAGGACTTTGAACTTACACCTATATTGGAAGAAATCTATTATTTAACGAGTTTGAAGTATCGACAAAAAGGTCAAATTATTCCACAGAGTCAATCAGGGAAGAAATTGTATAGATACTTAGACTGGAAAATGAACGAACACTTCGATGCTTCGAACGTAATCGGTTTTCTCTAGATTACTTATATAAAAGGTATAGCCACTCAAATAGTTACAAAATGTTCAAGAAAAAATCCTTTTGCACTAATGTTCATTAGAAAGTTAGACGTCCTATCACATTTGTTGTGGCTTTACTAGGGACTTTAGTGTTTCCACGAGAACATGGTAATATTAGCACCAGCATATGTTCTATGGCTATGTACTTTTTGAAGGTGTAAATGATAAACAACTCACTCTAGTTCCCATGATTCTAGTATAAATATTTGAAGCTCCAGGGAAATGTAAAAGAGGTGAAGCAAACTTTTTTGAAAATTACAATCTTCGTTTACAAATGTGGGTAATGGAACACTTTTACTAGTGTAAAATCTGGATGGCATATGCCTTATTAATGCAAATAAGATTGACAGTTTTTACGACCAGATTAGAAGGTTTGTGTCTCCAGTTGGACTGATGAATCGTATGTATATCTTGCCTCCCGTACTACTAACTAAATTCAATGGAATCCATTTCACTCACATTCCCTCGAACTATGTTAGATGAAGGATGTTCAACTATATCGAGCATATTGAGTTGAAAGGTATCTATACATATATGCTCAAGTGCGCGTGCTTCAACTGCTTGGTCAACAAGAAATAATTCCTCTTCAAGCAAACATGAGGGTTTTTGAAATTCCCTTCGGACCAAACTTCGAAGACTCTAGAGCCATAGAGATTCTTCATGAATGGAACAACATTCTCATGATGGATTTAAGAAATGGTCCAAAAATATAAATTCTATTATATCAGTTGTGGCCTCGAGAAGATCAAAATAGCATGTGTCCAGAAGGCGAACAAGGTTTAGAGGATGCTAGGACGACGATCTGGATAATGCATTCTCATCTTTGAACCGAAGCGCTCACTCTTGAAATGTGGGATCTAACGGAAACTATAATGCACTTTTTGGATAATGCGGGAGCAGGATCTAGAAATGCGGAAGCGTCATTGTCACTTCCTCCACCTGCGTGATTGATAACAACATTTAGGTCGAGTCTTAGATTTGTCTCTATTTTGTGTCTTTTTATAGTTTTTTGTACAATTATTTTTGTATTATAATGAATATTTTGTCTTTGTTTCATAAACTCGAGTTTTCACAAATAAATGGCTTGCATTATCATAGTCACGTTATATTTGACTTTAGGCCTACCTTTGGCATAAGACGGTCAAAAATCTAGGGCAAAATATAAATTGTTTGTGTGTTGCTTGGTATAATTGATATATGTTGTGATGTGTCATTTTTTCTAAAGCGGAAATAATCCATTCTTGTTCTTAGAGCACTCTAAGTATATATTAAAATTCAAATCAACAAAGTCCGTCTAAATTATTTTTACAGTGTTGTTCAAGTTTCTAAAAAATATGTTAATCCTTTACTAAAAAAATCTCCTAAATTTTTATTCATTCGTCACATAAAGATCAATTTTCTAGAATATCTTAAATAGACGTCAATAAACCAATCCACCAATTCATTTGGTTAGTGACGAGGAAACTAAAGAGTCAATTTTAAAAAACTTTTGATATTAAAGAAAGAACCGATGTAGATAAAAAGAGAATTGAAATACTAAACCAAAATGATTGGATTCTACGAGAGAGAATTATTGAGATTGCTATGGAAACAACCTCAGTGAAAACAAACAATGCAAAAATCAATCAAGATATAATTAATATTATTAAGTTGTCTGCAAGGATACCCGAAATTGAATGGGTCATAAAGAAGTTAAATTTTAGAAAAGCTTCCTCCATCTGGAGAAAAGGGAAAACAAAAGAAGGTTCAGATGTTGAGAGCATAGGAGCGTCACCCTATGGTTGAAAAGGAAAGAAAGATGTTTCGGGGTGTAGATGTAGGTTCATGTAACACATCTCTCATGTTCATCATTTTGTTTTCATGTTTATTTGTAATAAAAAACTATGTGAGACTTGCGCCATAGGGGGGTACATAGGAATCTCTTTTCGAGCCTAGTCTCTCTCAATTTTGCGAAGGGTATGTTTAAGTTATTCTACGTAATTCGAACTACGTTGGGCTTAATTTCATTGGTGGATACGTATGAAGCCTACTTAACGCTCGGTCCCCCGTCTTTTATGTTTTTATTCAACCTTATGAGTGAAAGATTCTAACAAATTTCACTTACAAAAGCATATGAGTGGAAGAAATTAACAGTATTCTATGCATGTCGACCATCCAAATTAATTTACAAAAGATTTCTTTCAAGTTGAGTCCTCCTGTTAACCCAAAATATTACTAAGGATTAATCTACTGGAAGTAAAGTGACATTGTGTGTTTATCTTAATGTAAACTTATTTGCGTATCTCTTTAAAACTAAAAACTAACATATATATCTTTTGAGTTGTTCTTCTCTATAGGTAAAGACTGATCTGTGTTGAAATCAAATTGATGAACCATTCCTACTTTACAAGATCTGGAGGAAACATACCATCCTTCCCTGATCATTCTTTGGGTAAAGGCCAAAGAAAAATTACTAGTTCTTATGAAGAAACAAGAATAGTGGTTGTGACCGTCAGAAAAGGTGAACTCACTGATCAGAGTGAGTTAATCACTCAGCTAATGTATAAAATTCTAGACCTGCAGGAAGACCTTCAACAAATCAATGATTTGGCCAAATTATCTATTGTATCGAATGAACCCTCTTCGAAACTAGAAAACCTCATCCTCCTTTTCCATCATTAAGTTATGCATACCCAATTATTTACCTACCCACTCCACAAGACCCATCACTTTCATTACTAGTCCTCATACCATTGACTTAACTGTATCCGACACTCCTAACACTCCTTATCCCAGCACTTCCTACCAAGCACCACCACTATTACCAAATCTAAACCAAGAACCTACCACCAAACACTCCCTAAACGTCCACAAACCAACAAAAACCCACCTAAGTAACTAATAACTCAGTTGTTTTGCCTAGTCAACCTGCAAACCCTTCCGTAATATTCTAAACTCCACCAACCTATACAATCTGTGAACTGTGTCCTTGCTTTCCCACTAAACTAAAGCTAGATCACTATGAAGAAAATGGAGAAGTATTGGAGATTGAGAGAAGAAAAATGTGATCATGAAATGAAGTCATGAAGGAGTCCATTTTAGAAGAAGCTAAAAATGTTTAATCATCGAGAAAAATCCCAAGATTTGAGTATGAGGACCTTTACATGCACCATAACTTTGAAATACCTGAAGGTTATTAAATCACAAAATTTGAAATCATCAATGGTATTGGGAACCTCATGGATCACTTACGAGATTATTGTGATAAAATCATGGGTATCGGAAAAAATATGCATTTATAAGGATGTTTAGCCGAAGCCTCAAAAGGGAGGCATTAGAATGGTTAACATCTCAAGAACTCCGTCAATGGTCTACATGGGGGTCTCTGGCCAAAGATTTTTTTGAAAAAATTAAGTTTAATCTCTGAACTATCCGTAACCTAAATTATATGGAAAATATCAAACAAAAGACCAAGGAGGACTATCATGAATATATGTGCCACTAGAGAAAAAAAGTTGCAGAGGCACAACCTATGATGACCGAAAGCGAAATAACCTCTGCTTTTATTCTAGCTTAGGAGCTCGAATATTATGAAAGGATGTTTCCCATTATGGAAAGAAGCTTTTGGAGTTGATCAGAATGGAAGAATCCATAGAAGATTAAGAGTCCAACTACTCTGGAGGCCGCCAACAAATCCTCACCATCCATGGCCGAAGGATTTGCTGGGAAAAAGAAAGAGGATGTCTCTGCTATATCTTCTAGCCAAAATACAAGGCCACAAAGGTATTTTGGGAATGAATCTGTCATTGGAAACTGATCTTAGGCATATTTATACGCCTAATAAACAATTTACTCCATTAAAATAACCGACTTTGAGGGCATTTTCTCTGTCATAGTTACGTCTTAAGAGTCTTTTGATGTTGCTTCTTCTAACCAATATGATTAGATTTTTCAAGTTAAAAAGCAATGTAAAATGAGCTAAAATAGGACACCTAATTGAAGGTCAGAAAGTAGAAGACGAAGTGATGGAGAAAAAGATCCAAAAAGCTAGGAATGGTATTTCACGAGAGAACATCCGCGTAGCTAAGCTAGTCTGCCCATGCAGGAAAGGAACTCATCATAACAGAGGAGTCCACCATAGAGAGCGTGTCGCAGAGTAGTTTCAGCTATGGCATATATGTGCGAGGGAACAAGTCCGTATCGCAGACCTAGACACCGAAATTAGTCCACGTGTTTTATTCTAGAATATAAATAGTTTAAGTGTCATTTCATTATACATTGAATTCCAAAAAAGTCGAGATCTCCACATTAAAGATGATTGTTCTCCAATTTCTAGGATGTTATTTCCTCTTCTCCATCTTCGTAAAGTCTTATATGATTCTAAACCATTTTATCTTGACATTTTTTGTTATGAGTAGCTAAAACCCGTTATTCTAGGGTTGTAGCTCTTGTTGATGGTTTAATATGAATTTGTGTTAATTCTTGGGGGAAATCTAGTTTCTTTTGTGCATAGGATTACGTTATACCTATATAACACTCTTGGATGTATTGCAAGATAAGTTTAATGCTCCATTGTTGGTTTATACCTAACCCCGCTAACGATGTAGTTAGCTTGTCAATAATGGTAGATGATTAGAGGTTAGAGGATCGTAATAATAAAATTAACTTTGGTAACCCACAATAACGATGATCCCTTATACAATAGAATAAATCAATATTGTACCAGATATAGATATATTCTATAGCCCTAGGATACCTTTTCAAATTGTGAATTTTTCATGTTTGGAATTTCTCGGATAAAGTAATTAAGTCTTGTTACTATTTAATTATAAGTCTACAAAATTCTCAAATTAATTACTGTTTGAGTGAATTTATTTGGACATTAACTATTTGTATTTGTTGATTATAAGTCTCTTGGGTACCAAGATTTGGTTCAAAAGTGTCATTTTAATACTTAAGCGACCACGTGCACTTTCGTGTGCTTTTGGATGTAAGAAGTTTTTGGCGTCACTGCTGAGGATTTATTTATAGGAAAATATCTAATTTGTAAGTGTATAAACGTTTTTAAGACCTCACTAATCAGCCAACCACTTTTTAGTTTTTTTCGGCACTCGCTTCCTTCGTCTTAAGTAAAGTTCAGTTTACTTTTTCGATTCGGAACTCTTAGTCGAGCTGATGGCGAGATCGATTTTTTGTTCGAGGTTCAAGAGGAAGGAGAGGATTCCTATAGGTGTTGAAAACATGATCTTGTCACCTCATTTCCAGGTTGTGTTAGTTTTTTGCAATAGAATACGATAAGGATTTAGTAGAGCCTCTATCTGAACCAGAAAGAATTGTTCATTACTTGAGAATGTGAAGAATATGAAGCAATCCTGATTCTCGTATGGTGAGGGATCTGGAAACTCTAGATGTTGGGGGATCAAGACCCACAAACAGGAATGGCAAAAATGAAAGTGAGGGATGTGGAAATCCCACAAACTACCAATGTTACCTCAAGTATTCATAAACATGCACACATTGGGAGGTTTGAATTGAAGAAGAACATGGTGAAATTACTGCACACAAACGGGCAATTAACTGGACTATCTCATGAGGATCCACAAATGTATATAAAATTTCATTGAGACAAGTGACGCATTCACTCTAGCTGGAGTGAACTCTGATTATGTGAGGCTCACATAATTTCCCTTTTCTCAGTTGGGGAAAGCAATAAGATGTCTAATATCTGAGCCTGTAAATTACATAATGACTTTGGATGATCTTGTTCGAATATTTTTGATAAGTTTTTTTCCATCCGGTAAAATAGCCAAGCTGAGAAGCGACATATTGAGCTTCTGATTGAAAGGAGGGGACAACTTGTACCAGGATAAGGATATGTTTAAATCCATGCTGGTAAGTCGTCCACATCACCATCAAGCTAACGAAATTTTAGTCCATACCTTCATTGAAGGGTTGGAACCAGAAACAAAAATTTTACTTGATTCCACAACATGTGGACAAGCTTCGGAGAAGACATATGATTAGTTGTTTACATTTATTAAACGAACTTCACAAGGTAACCTCGAGTGAAATTTTGAAGGAGCTAAACCTGTTGTCTAGAAGACTGTTGGAATGTGGGAAATGGATGCAGTGACATCTTTGGGTGCACAGATTGCATCATTATAAAATATGGTTACTACTCATTTCAGCAACATGTCACTAGGACACCATCAAGCTCAAGTTTATGTGGTACATCAACCACAAGAATTCTGTGGAATATGTGGAGGTGGATATCACAGTGCTGAGGTATGTGGAGCGAACACAGAATCTATTCATTTTGTAGGTAATGCTTAAGGAGGAGGGAATCACTAGAGCTATTGAAATACCTACAACCCGAGTTGGCGGAACCATCAAATGTTTTCATGGGGTAGTAATAAATGCTAACATCAAGTATAGAACCATTATAAACCACAGAGTAATGGATAACTGTATCCTAAAAAAAACCATGGAAATCAGCAACACAATGGTAGTCAACATACTGCCTAGCAGAGTCATATGATTGTGGAGGACATACTAAACAAATCCTAGCAGATAAAGGTAAAATTGCAAAGATGTTCAGAACAATCAATTGATGATGCAGAAGCTGGTGAAGTAGTTTGGGAAGTTTGCTAGTGCCCAAAATTCATTACCACAAGGGGGTTTACCAGGAAATATCGACCCAAACCCAAAGAAGGTAAATGTTATGAGTACGCGGAGTGGTCACCCAATGGAAGAGTTGATGCCAAAGGTAGAACTCATTGAAGAAATAGGAAAACATGTAGATGAAGCATAAATAAGTGACTAAATGGTAAATGTAGAACCTAAAGAAAAACCACCTCCTCCATTTCCACAAGAATTCAAGAAGCAAAAGGAGAAGACATGTTTTGGAAATTTCATTGAATTATTCAAACACGTACATTTTAACTTGCACCTGATTGAGGTGGTGCGGGGTATTCCTAACTATGCCAAATATGTAAAGATGAGGTGACCAAGAAGAGTTAATTGGCTGAGTATGATATAGTGGCATTCACTGAGGAGTGCAGTTCTAGAATTCAAAATAGGCTCCCTACAAGGTTGAGAGATCCAGGGAGTTTCACTGTTTAGATAACAATTGGCAGATGTGTGGACAAGGGTTTTGTACAATTTAGGTGCAAGTATTAATTTGATGTCGACTTCAATATTCCTCATATTGGGACTAGGAATTCCAAAACACATAGCCATTATGTTGCAATTATTTGATAGTTCAGTGTCAAGTCCATATGGTGTTATTGAAGATGTCTTGGTTCAAGTTGGAACTATTATTTCCCCTGTGAAATGTTTGACTTTAGATTTTGAGCGTGAATCCAAGGTCCCATTTATTTTAGGACGTCCATTCCTAGCAATGGATGTTGCATTGATTTATGTAGCTTTTAGCAAGCTAACAATGAGACCTCATGACAAGGTTGAGGTGTTTGATGTTTATAGAGCAATGAAGTTGCTTGCAATATATGTGTAACTGTCGGCAATTACAATTATTGACAGCCAAATATGTTGATGCCATTAATCCTCTAGAGAAAGTGTTGATTCGGAAAGACACTGAGGGAGACGTCGAAACCAAGAAGATTTCCAATATCCTGAATGTCTCGAATATTAGTATGTTTTGCAAGTTTGTGCAACCATTGAATAGAGTCTTGGGACCACCCCCAAGACATAAATTAAGGAAGCACAAAACTAGAGCTAAAGGATCTCCCTACGCATCTCATATATGCATCCTTAGGTGTCAATAAATCTTTATGTCTAATCATGTCTTCTACTTTGTCCAAATTGTATGTTGAATCTTCACTAAAAATATTATGGAGGATGAAAAAAAGGATAGGCTGGAAATGGCTGATACATGGCGTAGGTAAAGCTTTAAGCATGCCAGGATATTCATGGAGGTAAGACACAAGTCAATTGTGCAATCGCAGTGCAGACTAAACCTAGTGATGAAAGATGTGGTGCGCAAGGAGGTGCATAAATGGCTAGATGCGGGAATTATTTTCCTAATTTCAGACAGCGAGTAGGAAAGCGCAATTTAGTGTGTACCTAAAAAGGGAGGGATGAAGGTGATCACCAATGAAAAAGATGAGTTGATTCAAACCTATACAATGACAGTATGGTGAATATTCATGGATTATAGGAAATTGAATGAAACCGCCACAAGGATCATTATCCGGTTCCATTTATTGATAAGATGCTGGAAAGGTTAGATGGACAAGTATATTATTTTATCCTTGATGGATATTCTGGATACAACAAAATTGTGATTGAGCTAAAGGAATAGGATAAAACCATATTCGTTTGCCCGTATGGGACATATGCTTTCAAGAGAATGTTGTTTGGGCTATACAATGCATTGGCCACTTTCAAAATATGCATGATGTCTATCTTTCATTAATGATTGAAGATTTTGTCGACATATTCATGGATGACTTCTCAATTTTTAGAGAGTCTTTTGACAAGTGGTTGGGGATTTTAAACAGGGTGCTGGATAGATGCGAGAAAATAAATCTTGTCTTAAATTTGGAAAAGTATCATTTTTAGTGAAGGAAGGTTAGTGTTATTCCATATGGTTTCAAAGAAACGGTTGAAAGTTGATCGTGCCAAAGTGGAAGTAATTGAGAAGCTTCCTCCTACAATTTCTGTGAAAAGGGTTGTGCAGTTTTTAGGGTAATGTTGGTTTCTACTGGAGATTCATAACCTATTTCTGTAAGATTGCAAGGCACATGTGCATTCTCCTATACAAGGAAATTAAATTTGTATTTGATGATAAATTCATGAAAGCTTTTGCGATTTTGAAGAAGAAGTTCATTGAATCCCCAACCTTAAAAGTTCATTGAAGCCCCAACCTTAACTTCCCCAAATTGGGAGCTTCCTTTTGAGCTGATGTGTGATGCAAGTGATGTGGATCTGGGAGTAGTATTGGGGAAAGTAAAGAGAAGGTGTTCACTAGGTACATTATGAAACAAAAAAATTAGCCCAGACCAATCACATAGTCACCGAAAGAGAAATTCTATTCTTGATCTATGCATTTGACAAGTTTAGTTTTTAAATAATAGGTACTATTGTTTTTTTATACTGATTATGCAGATTTCAGGTACTTTTTCAAAAAGAAGGATGCAAAGCCACCGCTAATCACTGGATTCTGTTACTGCAAGAGTTTGACTTTGAGATCAAGGATCGAAAAGCTTCTGATAACGAGATTGCAGATCACCTTTCAAGATTGGAGAGTTTGTCACATATGTGAGAGAAATGAAAAATTATAGAGGAATTCACCGATGAACAACTATTGGAACTAGAGGTGCTCGAACTACCATGGTATGCGTACATTTTGATCTATTTGGTTAGATGATTGTTTCCATCGGGTTCAACGTCACAGCAAAGGAAAAGGTTCATTCATGATTCTCGGTTCTACATATGTGATGAACCCTATTTCTGCAAGAGCTGGAAAAAAGGATGAGTAGGTGTGTTCTAGAGTTTGAGATGATACAAGTGATGGACAGTTGCCATTCGTTTACATATGGAGGCCATCATGAAGGTGAACGCACTGCGCACAAAGTGCTTCAATTAGGTTTTTTCTTGCCTACTTTATTTTGAGATGATGCATGTTATGTGAAATGTTGTGATCAATGTCAAAGTATGGGGCCTACTTCCACTCGACATTAGATGCCATTGAACATCATTTTGTAGGTTGAGATATTTGATGTTTGGGGTATGAACTTCAGGGGTCCATTCCCTCCATCTAATGGAATAAATACTTGTGGTTTTGGACTATGTGTCAAAGTGGGTTGAGGCGGTAGTGTTGAGAATGAAGGAGGCTAAAGTGGTGTTGAAGTTCTTAAAAAAGCACATCTTCACTCGGTTTGGAACTCCTAGAGAAATAATCAGTTATAGAGGGACACACTTAATAAATTGATTGGTTGAGAACATTTTAGCTAAATATAAAGTCAGGCACAAGGTTGCTGCATCATACCACCCTCAAACTAGTGGTCAAGTAGAAGTGTCAAATCAGGAGATAATCAAATTCTACAGAAAATGGTGAATTCCTAAAGAAACGATCGTGCAATGAAGCTTGATGTTTCATTATGGTCCTATAGGACCGCCTAAAAGACACCTATCAGACTTCTCCGTATCACTTGGTGTAAGTCAAAACATGTCACCGACAAGTTGGACTGGAACATCATGTGTCTTGGGTAGTGAGGAAGTTGAACCTTGATCTAAAACTAGACAACAAGAAAATGATGGAATTGTTTCATGAGGTGAAAGAATTTCGGCTCGATGCCTATGAAAATGCCAAGTTCTATAAAGAGGAGAGAACACGATGGCATAATATGCATATTGTGTTTAACTCTAGATCGAGGTTGTTTCCAGGTAAGTTGAACTCAAAATGGAGTGGACTAGTTGAGGTGGATAGTATGGCTTACCATAGCACTGTAGAGCTATAGAATGAAGGGAAGCAATCGATGTTCATTGTGAATGGACAAAGAGTGAAATCTGCGACATCCATTCGTGGCGGACTTGTTCACATAATGTACTATGCACCCATACCAGAAAGTTCAATGAAATTCCAGAGGAGTCCTCAATAGCTCTATATCATAGACTTCATCTTGATCTAAAAGAAAAGAGTTTAAATTCCAAAGTAGTTTGCGCAGCTCCGCGTCGTGGACATGCTCCATTCATGCATTGTTTCTTCCGTGACCACAAATCACAAAACTAAAACAGTAGGTCCGTGATGGCTTCACGCGCGGACCTCATAAACTTTCAAAACTTTTTACTTAGAAAGTAGGATTTTACCGGATAATTGGGTAAAAACCCGATCCCATTCCCTTATAACTTTCAATTCCCCTATAACCCCAATTCCCCATTTCGATAGAGCTTTTCTTTTACCTTTCAGCCCTAACCCCTTCACAGAACAACTCTCTATCGTGAAGTTTAAATTCCTCCCAATTTCATCACTTTGTGTGGGTCTAAACAAACAAGGTATATGTCCTACTCTTTTGTTATTTCTTTTGGCTGATGTCTGAAAGCTAAAGCTAAATTTCATGTGGGTGGTTGATGAGTTGTCATATTGTGTTTTACATGTTGATTTATTTGTGATTTTATGCTTGTATGTTACTATGATTGCTTTAAAATTCTGTTGGGTGCCACTGGTCCAGTACAATTAGGAATTTGTTTTTTTGTGGGAAATTACTTAGTGGGGGTTGTTAATTCTTTAGTAGCAATTCAGAGAAGGTTGATTGAAATGCTTGGCATAACAAATTTATATGTTATTTTAAAGCCTTGAGTAGAATCTAAAGTGTTTAGGTAGTCTGTTTAGGCAGGGGTGAATGGTGTGAATTATATGATATAAATGACAGTGGGAAGTCTAAGTACCCTGTTGTTTGTGAAGCAGGGCTCGAAATTAAGTGTGGGATTCCCTCCATTATTGAGTCTCCATGACTGATATGAAGTATCTATGAATGCAGGTTACCATGTATAGTGTACAAAGATCAGTCAAGGTTGTGGCATCTAGTACCCGCAAGAGATTATGAAAGCGAACTATTTCCTCGACACCCACACTCCTAAGAGGACAAACTCAATGTTATGGGGCCAAAGTAGGCATATCGGAGGACAGCAAATGGTACAAATCCAAAACGAATTAAATATTTCTCCATGTGGTGCTTGAGGATATAAGTTTTTTAGAGAGAGTTCCAAACATTAGGCATTGTCTTCTTGAGTTGCACATGTTTTCGTCATTAAAAAGTCATCTGAGTGAAATTTAGCATACTGTGGGAATCTACGCAAACTAGAATATTGATGCATGTTTTCATTATGTCACAATGAAGGTCATGGAGGTCCCTCTGACACCGGTAGTGTTGAACTAAATATTAGGTACTGGAGACTCCCCTTCCAATGTTCTCATGGGGATCAACATCAGTACGTCGTATCAAGAGATTCTGCATGATTTGTGTGGGGTCCAATCCACTTCCAAATGGATTTGGCATGGGCATTGTGGCTATCATCAGTCCTACCCTTAACCCCAAATGACTAGGGAGGCACGGATGTGGTTTAAGATCGTCATGAATTTGTTGTTATTGGGGCTACACTTTAAGAAGGTGACACGGGACAAGCGTTTTCTTGGTGTATGCACTAATGAAGAACCTACTATCAACATAAGAGCTGTGCTCAAATTTACAATGCGCAAGAGTACCGACAAAGAAGGTATGCAATTGGTGTACTAATCACTAAATTGTGCAAGCAGAAAGGTGTCCCAAAGAAGAACATGGATTACATGTCACCACTATTCACCACACCCTCAATGTTACCAAGAAAAAGGGCCTGAAAAATGTAAATGGACCCACTACTACAACAGTACAGCGTCCTAGGAGGGATGACATGATCACACCATGCATGTATGTCTTGGAAATGTTGTGTCATAAAAATGGGTGTCGAGCTTCCTCTCAATAACAGTTGGATGATGTTGCAGTGAAGTACCCCTTGAATGAACATGCAAAGGCAATGCTAGGACTAGGACATGAATATGGTTTGGGATGATTTCCAAACTTATGAGGACAAAAGGAGGATTACATTGGATAATTAATCCAATTCTGATGCGGAGGAGGAAAATTTCTTGGCTCTTGAGGATGCCAACAGCGATGTCGATATGGATGACTGATCAGGGAAATCTGCCCACCTTACTTTGCTTTCTTTTCAAGTTGTGCCACACTGGGGACAGTGTTGAATGTTAAGTGTGGGGTGGGGTTCATTTCTGTGTAAATAGTTGTTTGTTGGTTGTTTGTGTTCTATTTTTGTTTTTGTTGTGTATTCTTTTGTTTGGGTTCCTTGGTAGTTGTTTTTGATTGCTTAGCCAAGAAAGTCTCCGCTGAACCATACAAAAGAATAACAATTTTTTCTTAAAATTGAATTGGTTTCATAGTTGAGTCAAGGCGGCCTATTATAGATGAATAACGATCATCTTAAGGATTCGTTTAGACAATTGAGTTAATAGGGTTTTTATTGGATGAGGAAACCCAATTGCTTTTAATGATATTTACACATGTGAACATTGGATAACTTTGTGCTGAGACATATAGGATAGTTTACATGACTCTTTTGACGCGTTTGTGCTAAAATGAATTTATGTCAGTAATTGAGAAATAGCATATAATGATCAATTTCGAGTTGAATATTTGCCAAGTGTGTAGGATTTGTGCATTCCTAGTTATTGATTGAGGTCTAGAACATTCCCGATGTGTCTGCATAATGGAAAATGAAGATAAGGAATTTGTGAAGTGATATATGCAATTCTTGATAGCCCTGAGTATGAATCCCCGAACCCACCTTGATCCAAAAGATCCTCAGCGCTTGGTGTAAACAATAAATAAGAAAGTGGAAGTTGAGTGGCTCGCCCCAACATAAGTTATTCCACTTTTTGTATATAAAATATATATATATATAAAAAAAACATCAATTGATATGTATATATATCTAAAAGGAAAAGAAAATCAACATGGTGGGGACAAATGGTTGAATTGAGAATGAAAATAGAGAAAAGAGGTGAATTTGCACCAAGGGGCCAAATGGTTCCAAGAAAAGAAATGTAAGTTGGGTTTATTAGAAGAAGGTCCGAAATTGAATTGTTTTACATTGAAGCATTTGGAAATGCAGTCACCGTTTATATCCTAAAAGTATTTCCTACCCGTCCCCTAGCCTACATTTCAACCCTTAGAATACCTAATTGATCTTGAAATTCTGTTTCCTCAAAAATAGTCAAGCAATACATTAAGGGACAGCCTATGGTTCATTGGTTACATCAAGTGAATTCTTTGAAGGGTGTGAGTGTAGCCTATTTTCCGCACCATTTTGGTGTGAAAATGTCTATGTGAGTTATTTGGGGTGTTCAATTGTAGAGAGGAAAAATATTCGGTGATATTTGACAACTAATATATATGTGGTTTTAAAAGTTTTACATAAGACTGCTATATAGAAGATTCTATGCTTGAGGATAGATTCCTTATGAAGCCATCATAGTAGTGTCATGTTATCGTAAAACTACGACAGTTGTTGCGGCCAAAGCTGAAAAATGCTATTAGAAGTAGTATAGTAGATTTTCCGATTTTTAAAAGTTGAAAGTTTTCAAGGATGAATAAAGTTTTAAATTTTGATGGTGATCATAGGCGTATTTATATGCTAACCAATTTACCCAATATATATAGTCGAGTTCGAGGGCATTTACTGTGTCGCATTTAGGTTTTAAGAGGATTTTGATGCTACTTCTTCTAGCCAATATGATTAGATTTCTTAGGTTGAAAAGCAATGGAAAATGATCAAAAATAGGACAACCGAACAAAGGTCAAAAAGTAGAAGACGAAGTGGCGGACAAAAAGATTCAAGAAGCTGAAATTGTATTACACAGAAGCACATCCATGTCGTGGATCCAATCTGCCCATGCAGGATAGGAACTCCTCTTAGCAAAGGAGTTTGAAATAGGGACCATGTCGCAGAGTAGTTTAAGCAATATTCATATATGTAAGAGGGAACAAGTCCCCGTCGCGGACCTGGACAGCAAAATTAGTCCACATGTTTTATTCTAGACTACAAATAGTTTCAATGTCATTTCATTACGCATTGAATTCCAAAAAGTTGGGAGATCCACATTAAAAACGATTTTGCTCCTATTTCTAGGGTTTTCTTTCCTCTCTTTTTTTATCATGGTGAAGTGTTCTAGGATTCTAAAACAATTTATCTTTATATTTTTTATTATGAGTAGTTTAAACCCCTTATTCTAAGCTTGTAGCTATGGTTGATGGTTTAATATGAATTTGTTTTAGTATGATATGGGTTAGTTTATAATTTGTCATTGCATTGAAATTTAATATTTTAATGCTTGATCAACATAAGGATAAACGTTGTGTCCAATCTTTAACTCGGAAGATGAATAGAGGGATGAGCCGAAGAATGTGAGAGAGGTGTTCAATTCTAGGGTGAATTATAATTTGTTTTATGTATATCATGGCAGTATACCTACATATCGCACTTAGTTGTATTGTAAGATGAATGCTTAATGGTCCCTTGTTGGTTAATACCTAACCCCGCTCAATGATGTAGTTAGGTTATCAGTGATGGTAGATGATAAGAGGTTAGAAAATCGTAATCGTAAAATGAACCTTGATAACCCACAGTGACGCTAATCCCATGAATACTAGAATAAATCCATATACCAGAAAATTGATATATGTTATAGCCCTAGGATACCTTTCTGAATTGTGAACTTTTCATATTTGAAATTGCTTGGCTAAAGTAACTAAGTCTTGTTAATGTTTGATTATTAGTCTAAAAGAATTTCTCAAACTAGTTACAGCTTGAGTGAATTTATTAGGACATTAGCGATTTGTATTCGTTGATTAGAAGTCCCTCGGGTACGAACATTCAAATCGAAGAGCCTCTTTACTACTTGATCGACCACGTGAATTTGTGTGCGCTTTTTGATAGAACAAAAACTCTAATCAATTCTCTACCGCAAACAATTACCAACAAACTCCACAATCTCTAAAACTCCACAAGCTCTAATTCCAATCTACTATGCACAATAGAACTACCAACCATCCCCACCCATCTACCAAAATAAACCAGCAACCTACCAAAATACACTACAAAATTACCAAGCCAATGCAGCAGTATACTAAAATCCAGCACAAAAACACCCAAATGCCAACAATCTACCCCACCCAACCTCAAAGGAAATCCTCCCATAGTTTTCACTCCTTTGGAAGAAACACGCAACCAACTCTTTGAGCGTCTAAGAGTGGCATGATTTATCCAACTAGTAGAAGCAAGGACAATTAATCACACATAAAAGTTCTTCCGGGCAGATCAATGATGTACCAACCATTCTGGAGGGGCAGGACATGACACAGAAGGGTGTATCAATTTAAAACATAAGATTCAGAACTTGATCAATAACAAAGTTATCACTCTCCAAGCCTCTGCCCCCAATGTAAACCTTAAACCATTTCCAAATCATGCGGGGGGGGGGGGGCGACCATTATCATGATTGAAAGAGATACATATTGGCTCGATAATGAGACTATTTGTAAAGCAAATGAAACTCAATTATACCAAAAATGGCGTCATTGACCATAAATCCTGGACAAGAGTTTCTTGTAATAACTGTACCTCATCATCCATTGTCTTTGGAAAAAGAAAGAAGCAAGGAAAGACCCAAAGAATAATTTATTGTCTAGTTAGCTATGACACAGGGGATGACACGTTCTGGAATATACTATGTCCCGCAAGAGCTAGCTCAGGAAACATGATGAAAGAAGAATCAAAAAAGGTTGATCATAGAAGGTAAGGCCAAAGAGTTTTGGCGAAGAATACATCCTAAGGAGTATTACATTGTTACGAATGTAGAAAAGACTCAAGCTCAAATTTTTGTTTAGGCTCTACAAATAAGTTTCGAGTACCACCGAAAAGCACTATTGACTCAACTAGGCGAAGTGTATATACCGACGGGAACAAATGGTGAGATTCATGATACTGTGGTAAGTCATGTCATTGTGAGTCCTCAAATCTCTTTTCGGGAAGAGGAGTGGCCACTCGAAGTAGTGATGCACAACCAAGCCTTGTATATCACCATCAAATGCCAGGACAAGTTTTTAGCTCGAGTATTGATTGATAATGGCTCAGGACTCAATATATTCCCATTATTGACCCTTACTCATCTGAATTATGATGTTGGAAAAATTCATCAAAATCGCATAATGTAAGAGCATTTGATAGCGCACAAAGAGTGAACATAGTGAAGGCAGACTTAAGTATCCAAATGGGCCTCTATCATGACCAGAGAGTACCCTTAGACGTAACTGGTGTCTTTGTCCTCAAAGAAGCCTTAGAGAAATCCTTAACATACATCATTGCATCATAGGTAAAATGAAAAGTGGAAAATTAGAACTTTCTTTGAAGTTTAACTTCACTTCAAATATATCAAAATGGAATCTATAATTGTCTCACATGACAATCTAATAATAAGAGTACAATATTTTGGACATATCCGTTATATCATTACAATATGTCTCATAATAGCAATTACAATGAAGATTTTAAAATAGGAAATATGAAACTGGAGCATCATTATCCTCACACTTGAGGACTCAACAACTTGGGGATAGTGATCCAAGTTCTTCAAGAAAGGAGTGGAATCTCTTAAATTACCCAAACATAAACTTTGTATGGAAAATAGAAGTGATATGGGTTTCAAAAAATCATATGTACTAAGTATGGAAACATATGCAAGTAAATCATTTGAAAACATGAACAAAGGGACATGTTGTTTAATAGCATGCCGAGTTAAATTTAAAAACCTTCATGCACATTCCAAGAACATATTCAAGTCCATGAATAACAACAATAAGATATATTCATATTTATGTTCAAGAGTAGTATCATAATAAATCCATAAGAAACTTTTCACATTTTAGAATCCATTTCATCAATACATCATAATACATAACTCATAATCCTTATTCAAGTCAACTAGTGCAATGTGTATGTGAAGCTCAAAACCCCACATAAACCAAGTAAACTAGAAAGAGACCATAAGCATTGCCTTTACCTCATATAACCTCATGACTTGTGTAGTAAACCTCATACATACCACTTTAGACTAACATCATGTATATAAAGTGAAACCAACATCATATAAGATCAACATTTTATAGGATCAACATTATGCATGTCATTCATAACATATGTCTATAAATAACTCATCCTAAGACTCCCCTCAAGGTCCACTTGTACAATGTATATGTAAAAGTACATACCCCTACCTACACTAAGTTACACCACTTAATTAATCCAAGTTAGTGTTAAATTTCTTACTTTAATTAATTCAATTTACTTTAGGGGAACCACGCTACACCATTTGAGATAAACATGGAATCAGGTGTAAACCCCTAATACTGAAAGAAGGGCATCCTACTTGTCCAAGGTAGGACATATACATGACCATAGAACCTAGGTAGATCAAATAGCTAAGGTTCCTAATGGGGCACATATTTAAGGAACTAGGAGTTTGTTACTAAAAGCCCTCTTTACGTCAATTCACATTGTAGTTTCCTACTCATGAGATCAATTGGTGAACATAATTTCTTTTTAGAAAGGTACAATTCTCGTTGTTAAGTTCACTCGATGATAAGATAAATTACCTTTTTGATTTTTATTTAAGTCTTACTTAACATTAATTCATAACAAATGTCTTAGGAGTTTAGCCCCAAATATAACATTTTCATAGCTCCTAGGTTCTAAGATGAGAAAGTCCTTTCATCACAAGCCAACGATATGTGAGGACATTACATCATTACATAGAAATAAGATGCAGATGGGAATCACCTAAATCCCTTATAATAATATACCTATCATCATCTCAGACCCATCATGTTCATGGAATAATCACACATTCATAACTTCATCATTCATACTTCAAATGATCAACATTGACCAACATTATTTCAATAAGGTGTTCATGACCTTAAAAGTCTTACTAATGGCCTCGAAGAAACTAATCCAAGGATTCACCCAACAATAAATTATATTCACCAAATAATTTAATCATCATCATCATCATATAATAGTAAATAATACAAGAACACATTTAATTACATCACCCCTAATTATTAATCAACTAAATTTATAAGTTAGGGTTAGGAGAACATGGATATTCATAAGTCTTTTAGGAAATTAGGTCAAAGACATAGTTAAAACATCAATCAACTCGTAAAAAATCATATTTCATCACTATTAATCAAATCAAGACAAAAAATAATCATGTTTGAAAGAAGACCCACAAAGTTGAGTGAAAACTAGGTTTTAGGATAATATTGAAATCCAAATTTTAAAAGAACCTCTTGGGGAAAGGAGTCCCAAAAGTGAATACGTATATACCTTATCAATACTCATATATTTTGAAGTAAATACTTGTTGTTGAATCCTTAGATAAAGCTTGATCTTCTTGTTCAATGGGGTCTTGAGTTGAGGGAGAAAATTCAGTAGAGAAGTGGGAGTCTTTTGGGTTTTTGGAATTTTAAAGTGTGAAGACTTGTTTATTGAGTTAAAATACCTTAATATACCTAAAATAACCAAATTAGACCAACCTTACATATAAATGGCAAAGGGTGGAATTTACCAAATCACCCTTGCATGGTCGTGGGTTGAACCAATGTGCAGGCCCCAAACGACGCCCATGGTTGACGGTCCGTCAATCCATCTACGGACCATCCTTGCATTTCGCGGTTTAGATCATGGAGTACTCAAATAGATCCAAGTCTCCATAATTCTATGTATGGACTCACGACCTCCATTGTCGGGGCGTGAGTCCATTGACGAGTGTCATTGCACTCGTCAAGTCAAGCTGTTTTTTCACAGCTTTGGTTCGAAGGTTTGGGTAATCTTTGAGGTACTTGAGGGTTGTTCTTGGAGAATACTATACGGATATTTTAACTATAAACATACTGAGGTGTACCCTAAACATTTTTACAAAGTTTGACCTTCATACGACTCTTCAAACCCCTTCAAAAATAGAAAGGCACGCTAGTTAAATTTCACTCTCTGGACATCATGGTTATTTCATGATGTTTAGGCTTTAGTACTTCCTCATCAAGTTAAATATAATTTTTAGGACTGGAAAGCAGCATTTTAACATTAGTCACTAATTGAGGCTCTAGCCTAGGTCCTTGGATTTCCGAGGTATAATAGCCCAGCAGAATTTGTCAGTAAGTTCCAGGTGATGGGTATATCTACAAGATACAAGTTATTTATAGGAAGACCATGGATCCATGATGTTGGAGCAGTCCCATCCACATTGCATCAAATTTGGAAGTTCATCAAGGAGGATCAAGAAATCGTCACCCATGGTGGAGGTACAGAACGTAATTACCCTGGCATTGCATTCCCGTTATTGAAGATTCCTCTCAAGGTAATTACTTTCACATGGTGGAGATAATGAATGATGCTTTTCAAGATAGGACACCTGAAGTAACAGTGCCACTAGTGTATAAATTGCTAGCCACGATTATGCTAAGAAGCGGTTTTGAGCCTAGGTGTGGCTTCGGTAAGTATTTGGATGGCATATACGAACTTCATCCTAATCCATTTAAAAATTTCCGCTACTACCCCCAGAAGAAAGAATTCTTTGAAGCAGAAAAAAAGGAAGAATCATGACAGTGATATACCAATGTTTATTCAAGAATTGTACCAGTCATTTGTTGTTAAATCTTTAGAGCCTGAGATTTATGGGTTAGTGGAAGCACTAGAAAGGTTTTTTAATGAAGAAGAAAGTGTTGTGATCTCGGTAGAATTCACCACAATATCTATCATTCGATATTCCGGACTTGAAGAGATCTATATAATTGGATGGCCACTCCACTAACGATCAATTGAACTGCTTGGTAGACAAACACAAGATTTTATGTTTTACTTTGAAAATCTGTGTTTTTAGGATGTGGGCCGAAATCACAATTTATTTTCCTTTTTTTCATCATAATTTTTTAAAACAAAATGAATCACAACTCATGAAAAAGTTTGCACGCCTTTTTAAAATTCTAATGAAATCCTCATTTATTTTAAATTGATTATCTTGTCTTTGTGAGTCGTTCTCTAATATATACATTAAAACTCTTTCTATCTAACATGGTTAATTTACTTTTCATTTAAAAAATGAATATAAACCTGTCAATGTCATGACATGTCATTAAAACGGCAAACCAAGTAAGGTCAACGAACATAAATTTAAGAATATAATGAGGAAATCATGATGCCTGAACACCGCAGGACTTGAGGTAACTTCAAAATGACAAAAAGCCTAGTCTAGATGAGACAGATATAGTAAACTAGGGAGACGAGGAGTCGGTCAGAGAAACCCGAGTTAGTGTCCATTTGGCAGCAACACAAACAGTCAAGCTGCTCAAAAAATACATCGATATGTTTGCTTGTTCTTATGTAATTTTCCAGGGTTAAGCACTCATATTGTTTTGCATTATAGGCTTCCAATCAATTCAGAATGTTGTCTGATAAAGAAGAAAACCATAAAGTTCTAGCCCGATCTATATTTAAGGATAAAAGAAGAGGTCACAAAGTAGATTGAATCGAAGGTCATCGAAGTGACCAAGTATCCCACTTGGCTAGCAAACATTTTACTAGAGAGGAAAAAAGATGAAAAAAATAAGTATATGCGCGGATTATCAGGATCTGAAAAAAGCAAGTCCAAAATATAATTTCCCCTTGCCGAATATCCACATACTCATTGACAATTGTGCTAAGAACGAGTTGAAATCTTTTTCGGATTGCTTTGCATGATACGACTAGATTATAATGGATGAAGAAGATGCTAAAAAAAAGCATACATCACATCTTGGGGAGTCTACCATTATCAAGTGATGTAGTTCGACCTCAAGAATGTCGGAGACACTTATATGAGAGTTATGCCACAAGTTTTAATGATATGAATTACAAAGAAGTTGAAGTGTATGTGGACGATGTCATCATACAATCCCGAGAGATTTTGGATCATCTGACACACCTGGAAAACTTCTTTGACATGTTACATATGTATGATTTGAAGTTGAACCCAACCAAATGTGCATTCGGAGTACCTCCAAGGAAGTTACTCGGATTCATAGTTAGCAGAAGAGGTTTCCAAGATGAATAATATTCAAGACATGCCTCCTCCAAAGACTAAGAAGGAAGTAATGAGTTTTCTAGGGAGACTGAATTACATCGGTCGATTAATGGACCAATCAACGGTAATTTGTGAGCCCATATTCAAGTTTCAATGAAAAGACATGTCAACCAATGGACCAAAGAATTCCACAAGGCTTTTGACACCATCAAGAGTTTGTAACATTCAAGAAAATGTACTCGTCTAGTGAAGAGTCTACTAAGTTTTAAGAATAGGTATTTGGGTACATAGGCATTCCAATGTTCAATATGAGTAATATTGGGAATATTAGAAAATATTGTCTTAAGTGTGTTAGACAATTTTGATGTATTAAAATATACTTTGATGTTCAAATGACCCAATTCAAGATTGTTTAGGGATTGTACCGACAATGAAGACCCTGAACAAAAATGCTTAATTCCTTAACTCACAAATTAGGTAGGAGGGGTCCAAGTGTCAACCCTAGGTACAATAGCACATGATCATTTAAAATGATCATGTAGAGTAAGAAGTGCCCAAGGAAATAGTGAGGATCCTTGGGAAAACATGAAATGAGAAGCAACACATGTGCTAACTGGCCAAGGGACAAGCCCAACCGAATTCAGTTAGGGCGATTTGGGGGCATGCTCGCGCACAACTCCAGCCATGTGAATCCTAGCTTCCTAACGAACTCTAGGATCTGACTAACTTAACTAAATAGCTAACTAACCTATTACTAACCAAAATTAAGTAACTAGTGCACCCGACAACCTAAGACCTAACCGGGTTAGACTAGCCTAGTAACTAACTCAAGAAACATTGTAGTATGTAATCTACGATGGTCCAAAGGGGATGATTATGGTCCTAATTACTTATGGGTACTTTAGTAATTACCGTACGTCAGTTAATTAATTAAATTAGAAACTTAATTAATAATTTAAACATCACGGTCTTAGCCGAAACCCTTGGAAAATTTCAAGATTTGGCTAAGTCAAATGTTCTCCTATTTTTAGTCAATTTAGGAGGGGCATTTTAGTAATTAGCTAATTTATTTATTTAATTAACTTAATAATACTAAGTTAAATTAGTCAATATCAGTTCCTAATACTTAGACTCGTGTTTAACCACTAGAAACTCACGAGTGAAAACAATGAGCAAAACGCAAGAAAATTAGAAAGTACTCTCGAGTTCTGTTAGGCGATTTCAACGCTATTCTTTAAGATTTTTCGTGCAAAGTTCATGGTGATCTTCATAGATTCAATTCTACAGTAAGGTATGGGTTATCTCTCTTGGATTCTTTTCCCTAAAAGGCTTTTCAAACGTTTTTGAGTTCAAGAAAATTGAAACTAGGGTTGTTCCCCATAAACAGAATGTTCATCCCCCTAGTTCTCCCTATTTCCCATTCTAATAGTATGTATTATGAAAATTTCGATCATGTTGCTGGTATGTGGTGCTAACTTATCATTATGTGTAGGTTTCTATGATTTAATAATGTGGAATGAGACCTCTAGGTTAGATCCATATAATAAATGCCCAATTGTGTTGGAGAAGGTGAAATCGTTATAAGTTGTTTATGAAATTCAATTTACTGTTGAAACGGATGAAGATTTTGATTACTAATTGTGTTTTACAGTAGATATATTTGTAATTGTTTGGAATGCAATTTTTCCAAGAGGAAATAAGATTGAGAATCAACACTAGTTAATTAATCTTCAATGTCAAATTAACTTATTAGCTTAGCCAAAATAAACACAAAATGTTCTTATGATCTAATAAAAAAAAATGTTAAAAGTTGGATAGTGTAAAATGATGAGATCATTATAGTATATGCATGAAGTTAATTGAAGAAAGCTTCCATGATAATATCATGACAATTGTTTAGTTAAAGTTTTGTTTATGCCAATAAATTGGCTAGCAATGTTATTTCCAAAATATGATATAAAAATTGGCTAATGACTAAGTTATACCAAATAAAGCATGACCAATGTAACTCAATGAATTCATAACCAAGGGAATGCCAATCATTGGGACAAGTACCAACATACCCTATCCAAATGAACTATGAATATAGTAGTACATTGAATAAGTTTATAACTTTCATAAAGAATGGTATAAGGCTACCAAATGACATTAAGCAAGATAAGGTGCGTAATGACATAAATAAAAACATATGTGTTATGAAATTGACCGGAATGGGGTGTTAAAGGAAGTGAGGCAAGTCACACTTGAACCTAAACGATAATGTTAAAGGTACTCACATAAGAGGGTGTTAGAAATCGTGAGACAAGTCTCATTAACACCATGATGATAATGTAAGGATTAAGTTCACATTCATCCAGTTAAGAAAGGGATGACAAGTCATCCATTGAGTTAAGCATACCTCATATTACAAGCAATCTACCATAATGTATGAGTCAACTTTAAAAGTTAAAAACTATAAGAAATTGAGCAAAGCACTGATAGACTAGAAATGATCTTGTGCAAGCACATATAAGCCACATGAGATGAGGCTACCACAAAGGTGGATAAGTAGTTTCTTACCTTATCTCATGAAGTTAAATGCGCAACTAACATAGAAAGACGCACAATCAACATGAGAAATAACCATAATTTTATCAAAAACCTTGTTCATGCAATTTAGAATCATCAAAACATGTATACCATAGTGTCAACCAAGACATACAAGACATAGGGAGAACATTCAACTCATACTTTAATGCAAGACTCCTATCATGAACAAGCTTCTAGGAACTTTTTTAGTTTCAAGGTCATGTATGAATAGAAGGACAAGATGGAAATATCTACAACCTTACTACTCATATCACCATCCCACACTTAGGTAAACCAAAATGAGAGCAACATAACACAACCTCAAGAGGATCCTAGCTTAATAACCTTCCTCTTCATCACTTACAAGTCATTACAAACCTAAAAGGACTTAGAGTAACACAACATAGGAACACCAAAGTCATTATAAACCTTAACATATTTGCAAATTATTCCCAATCATCAAGTTATGTCATACTATCCAACCACATAAGGTTTCAACTATACCATAGCCACCAAGGGTCATACAGCATTAGGGGAAGACAATAGAGGAGACTTAGCCATAAGGCCTCTTTCATTTCTATGAACATCACAGTAAGGTAAAATGTAGGTCATTAAAACCCACATAAACATCCTACCAAGACAAGCATGATACCCTTACTTCTAAGATCAAGTCTATACAAAGGAATCCAATCCAATTAAGGCAACACATATATTTAGGCAACATTTGAATCCTTACACCTACGTCTGGGCAACATGCATTCTTTAGACATTTATACATTCTTCAAAGAATTTCAAGTCTAGACCATATCATAAGACTAGTATCATGCAAAATCATATAGAAACACACCATTCCAAAAGGAACTCATTTTAACCATAATAACTTTTAATATGCTTTAACCATATCAAGACATACATTTCTCAACATAACAAGCCATTTCATATATATATATATATATATATATATATATATATATATATATATATATATATATATATATATATATATATATATATATATATATATATATATATTTAAAATCAATAGGGCCCTACCTTGGTCGGTCACTTTTTTGGGCTGGGATCGATAAGTGGAAATCATAAAAAAGAAATCTTTCTCTTCTCACATCAGATCAAGAGGAAGGGTTGCTTGTCAAGCTGGCCTATATATAAGAATAAGAAATTTATTCTACTGATCATTTAGAAAAGCTTTCTATATACAACAATGATCTCGGATTATAATGCATACCCAACTCTGCATACCCAACGAGTACTACCCCTTTTGCTGATTACGCCCTGTTAGGTGATGATATTCTAATCACCAATTCAAAGGTGGTGCGGCAGTACAGGATTTTGCTGGATAGGCTTGGTGTTACAATCTCTTAGCAAAATCGATAATATCCGAGAACGGAACAATTTTACTGCTTTATGATTCAATAACTGAATGATAAAGGATCCATTGATATTAATCTAATCCAATTAGAATGCTTGGTACTTTGTAGTTGTACATAAGAGAAGTATTGAAAATCATATTTACTCTTCCTATTTCTAACCATCGGTAAGATTCATCCTAATTATTTTAGCATATAGCAGAATCATGGATAGGGAACTATACTAGCGACCTACCCAATTTATGGTAGAAATTTTCGCGATCAATGATTGGACCATGCAAACTAGAAATGCTATTTCTTGGCTAAAGAAACAGATTACTCGATCTATTTCCGTATCGCTCATGATATATATCTTAAGTCGGACGTCCATTTCAAGTGCATATCCAATTTTTGCACAGCAGGGATATGAAAATCCACGAGAAGCGACTGGGCGTATTGTGTGTGCCAATTTCCATTTAGCTAATAAGCCCGTGGAAATTGAGGTTCCACAAGCGGTACTTCCTGATACTGCATTTGAAGCAGTTGTTCGATTTCCTAATGATATGCAACTGAAATAGGTTATTGCTAATGGTAAAAAAGGGGGGTTGAACGTCGGAGTTGTTCTTATTTTACCGGAGGGGTTTGAATTATCTCCTCCCGATCTGTTTTTCCATACTTTCCGCATTCAGTTCTAGCTATTTCTGCACCTGCTAATCGACCTAAACAACATATACGGGTCCCCCTCCACCCACTTTTTCATTACTAATGGAATATCCTTCACTATTTGACTAAAAATGGAACGAAATGATCTTGTTTTGTTCATCGGTTGAAAAGAGATGTCTTGGGCAATCGGGGAAGCACTTTGATAAACATATTTGATCTTGACCGATTCAAGTAAGGTATTAGTGTTTGTTTTATTATACAACAAAGATCACATTTTTTTCAGTTCGTTCTCTCGGTTCGAGACATCAATATAAGAGGCTCGAACCATTTCTTCTAACTCTTTTTCAAATTCGATAAATATTGGTTGATTGTATATTTCATTATAGTTCTATGATTCAGAGTATCCTTTCCTATTTAATCCCTTTGAATACCATATTCGAAGTTGCGATCAGATCTATTCATTAAAAAGAATCGATTCAACACATTTCTTATGTACCCATTGGTACTATATTGGATTTGAATCAGATTTCAGATCAATCTATATTGAGTGATTGCCTCCACTATGTTGTTGCTAGCAAATACCACTATTTTTGAGATCGATGATCTTGATGAGATTGATATTCCAATCTTTCTTCTTAGAACGTATTGATTTGACCCCATAAGCGGGGCCAAGCATGTTGCCGCCAGAAGCAAAACCCCGTATAGAATCTCCTAATTGTTCCAGAGCTACTAGAAAGGGATTCTTTAACCAGAAAGAATTCGGTTCAGATGGAGGATACCTATCCAGAAGTTTTCGCAACTCAATCATAGATGATGGAATCATCAAAGATTTGACCTTTTCGAACTCTGTCTCTAACTCACTAGAGGCACGGGAAACAAAGAGAAGATGTGTACGAACGAGAGTTGTTGAAACTAGCATATTGGAAGATCAATCGGCCAAAATAAGCATGAGCGGCTACGATATTCTAAGTTTCTTCCTCTTGACCGAATCTGTAACCTTCATTAGCAGATTCATTTTCAGTGCTTTCCCTGATCAAACAAGAAGTTACCAAGGAAGCATGCATAGTTCTGAATAGGGAGCCGCATTTTACACCAGCTAGGCCTAAGATGTGAAATGGGTACATAAGGATGTTGTGGTCAGCCTGGAATACAATCATGACAATGAAAGTACCGAGCTCTACGTTTGAAACTTCAACACAATCATTCCTTAGTAGTTTGTTGCTACAACTTCTATTTAGCTCGTTCCGTGCTTACTCACTTCACTCGCTCTCATTCAGTAGAGGTTTTTCATTCTTTAGATAGCCGCGCGAGAGATCTGAAATTCCATTCAATTCAGGTCCTTAGTTCCAGTTGAATCACGAGCAAAGCTCGACACTACTAGCGAAGCTCTACGACAGAGCATATTCATTATTTCCATTATAAAGCCAATTACACTGCGCTCTCTCTTTACGGCCGGTATGTAGAATCGTCGGAGCGAGCAGAGAAACGGAGCAAAGTGGGCTGTTTGCACTTTGACTCTTATTTGTAAGTAAGGAGCTTAAAACAAGTCCTTAGGAGGTTAGTGATGATTTTTCAATATGTTTTACTAGGTAATCTAGTATCCTTATGCATGAATATATTCAATTCGGTCGTTGTGGTCGGACTCTATTATGGATTTCTGACCACATTCTCCATAGGGCCCTCCTATCTCTTCCTTCTCCGAGCTCTGGTTATGGAAGAAGGAACCGAGAAGAAGGTATCAGCAACAACTGGTTTTATTACGGGACAGCTCATGATGTTCATATCGATCTATTATGCGCCTCTGCATCTAGCATTGGGTAGACCTCATACAATAACTGTCCTAGCTCTACCATATCTTTTGTTTCATTTCTTCTGGAACAATCACAAACACTTTTTTGATTATGGATCTGCTACCACAGATTCAATGTGTAATCTCATTCAATGTGTATTCCTGAATAATCTCATTTTTCAATTATTCAACCATTTCATTTTACCAAGTTCAATGTTAGCCAGATTAGTCAACATTTATCTCTTTCGATGCAACAACAAGATCTTATTTGTAACAAGTGGTTTTGTTGGTTGGTTAATTGGTCACATTTTATTCATGAAATGGCTTGGATTGGTATTAGTCTGGATACGGCAAAATCATTCTATTAGATCGAATAAGTACATTCGATCTAATAAGTACCTTGTATTAGAATTGAGAAATTCTATGGCTCGGATCTTTAGTATTCTCTTATTTATTACCTGTGTCTACTATTTAGGCAGAATACCCCCACCCATTCTTACTAGAAACTGAAAGAAAAGAAAGGGTTGAAAGTGTGGAAGAAAGAGATGTAGAAATAGAAAGTGCTTCCGAAATGAAGGGGACTAAACAGGAACAAGAGGAAGATTAGCTCGTACCCTCTCTCTGTGTCTAGGGATTCCTGGGGCATGAGTTAAGCATATAGTTGATTGCTCTTTCTTTCGATTGAGTGTCAGTACTTTTGGAGTCTCTCTCTGTAGGCGTGCAAAACAACAGAGCCACTTCTCTTCGGGGTGATGAGGTGGACAATTCCAGGTTCAATTTTTCACAGTCATTTCAATCTTTTTCTTCCAGTTCTAAGAAAGAAAAATCCCAAAAAATCCGTCAATAAATGACGAACTCCATCATACAGATGATAGGACAGGGCTAAGGCAGTAATCTCGACGGCGATTAGGTCATTTATAAGAAATTTTTATATGATTTATAATCGGGAAAGATTAAACCCAAGCAAAATCCGTAGTAACATCTCAAGGGAATGTTACTAATGGAAGATGTAGGAATAATAGGTCTTATTCTTTTTTTGTTGACCCTCATTTGAATTGATTGGATTCTTGAGCACTGAGATATTTTCATGAGTTCCACGTATATAATAAAGTATCTTCCGCCCCCTTCCACAACTATTTCGAGAATTAGTACTCGGGAATACAATGACTCTATCCTTTCGAAAATGTCCTCATCTTCTGGAGGCCAAGCCTTTCCTGAAGAAGCCATCAATCCCTTGAAGATGCTAGTACATATATATATATATATATATATATATATATATATATATATATATATATATATATATATATATACACACCACACACAAAGGACATCATATCTACATAACCTATCATTTCTTATATTTTACATACATAGCCATAATTGGCATCACATCACCAAAGCATGCCGATTTCACCTTCACACATACTCATCAAACCATCAAACCAAGATAAGCATCAAAACTCACCTTTTCTCCCTCAAGCATAGAGATATCATTAATCCAAGAAATCACATCTAACAGACTACCGGACAAGAAAACATAACAGAGATCCCATAGAGTTATGTTCTATGGCACGACATGAGAATGATTAAGAAGGGAAATTGTATCATACTATAGCCTCTCTCTCATACATGTGTCACGACTTACCACCGATGATCGAGACTCTACTAGACGTGGCAATATGAGACTTTGGACCCTAAAACCACTTTCATAAACCTCATGCTCTAATACCACGTTTGTCAAGACCAAGAGCACCCCTAGAAGTAACATGGCGTACTTGACCTCTCGGAGGTCTTATAAAAGCCCATAGTTATCATTCACCGCATTTTCATAGGTAAATTTAGCAGAAAACATAAAACTTTCTTAGCACATCATATGCTAGAACATCACTTCATTTACATAAGAAATATCATAATGCATAGTAAAAGACTCTAGTATCTTTTTGTCATCCTGGACTCAACATCATTAGAGTACATTAGCGACACGTCCGTTATAACATAATTCATAAGTAAAATATTACAACACTTTACAGTAAACATAACTTTGGAAATCCTTGGACTTACAGATTCTTTTCCTAGATCTTGGGAATCACATATCAAGATCCTCACTATTAAAGAGATCCCTTAAGCATTGATAACCTACACTTTGTGTAAAAATGTATAGAAGAATGGAGTTAGTACAAGAATGCATTAAGTATGGCAACCATGAAAAAACATGCATTTAAAAGGGACATTTTCCTTTGAAAACCATGCATCATGTCTTTTTGTGAAAACTTCATAAAACTTGATACATTGAGCATTATTCAACTTTCATGCTTAATATAGGCATATTCAATGGTCATACATTATATAAAATCACACATTACATTTAGGTCAATTTAGTACCACTTTACAGTAAGATCATTTTAGCTTTAGAGTGAACTATTTCGTTTTACAGTGAACTCCTTCTTATTCAAACTTCTTAACTTTCCAAAAAAAAACCTCTAGTAAAACTTGGTGCAATGTATATATAATATCCCATAACACTATCCACACTCAAGCATCACCTTAAGGCCACAAGGAAACCACAAATACAACCTTTCAACTCAATACAGATAACAATAGGGCAATTTCATATACAAGGCACATACTTCACTTTAGACTTAAGATAAGACTTTACTCTCAATCCTATTCTAAGTCTACTAGTGCAATGTACATGTGAATCCACATAACCCCACACATACTTAGTGAACCTATCATAAGACCACAAGCATCATAATATGTACTTCACACATCAAACATAATATTATAGTCAACTAAATGCATATCAACTAGGACCTTTAATCATATAGTCAATAAGGCCAAAATTATGCACATAAAGATAAGACCACATCATATAGACTCATACCATGAATTTCATCATAACAAGTAGACAAAACTACAATATCATGCATAAGGAATATAAACATGGTCATATACATTATAACACCTTCCTAGAACTCCCTTTAAGAGCTACTTGTGCAATGACTAGGTGAAGTCCCATATCCCCACCCACACTAAGCATCTACCTTTAGGTTATCCTAGTAAGGGTATAGGACTTTACAATTAGCATTTACCTTTAGGTTATCCTAGAAAGGGTATAGGACTTTACTATTAATGTATAGATCCATATGGATTCAACAAAAAAAATATCAAGTGGGTTTCAATTTACCCTTATTGGATGGAATGTGTATGAAATTTGATCAATATACATTTTGATTTGTTGATTGTTTTATGAAAATTGTATTAATCTTTAGTATTAGTTCCGATCATTGAATTATTTACTAATAGGTATAAGACCACGAACAAGAAACTTGAAATAGTTATTTGTACCTTATACTTTTTTGAAATACATGATTTTTTCTTTAACTTTTGAACTATTTGTTTCCAGTTATACCATCTTCATATGAATTACAAATTGATTTATATATATATTTTATGGATACTATTAATATAATTAAATCATAACAATTGCATTCAATAGTTCAAAGTAGCAGTTTCATTTCAAAATGAATCATTAATGGATGAAATATGTATCAAATATGATTAACATATGTATGAATATTTCTTCATTTGTTGATTATTTTAATTTCATGATTATATATATCAAATGTTTTCAGATGTACCCTTATTAGATGAAATATGTACGAAGTCTGATTGCTATTTGTATGAACATGACATAAACATTTTGATTTGTTGGCTTTTTTTGTATGAATAATGTTTTAAAATTTATTATGCATGTCTAAATTTCAAACAAATATCATCCATACAATTTCTAACTTTTTAGAAATACATGTATGAATTTGTATTCATCGTGAATTCATATGA
The DNA here is from genome assembly GCA_027705065.1 of Solanum peruvianum. Taxonomy (NCBI): domain Eukaryota; kingdom Viridiplantae; phylum Streptophyta; class Magnoliopsida; order Solanales; family Solanaceae; genus Solanum; species Solanum peruvianum. The sequence goes on from JAKWJD010001758.1 coordinate 28,700,387, forward strand.
TATGAACTATATATGAATTATGTTTACTACATGTTTAAATATGTTGATATAAAATGATGTTAGTATTGGAATGAAACTTAAATAAGATTGGTAAAAAGTGTGTTTCACTATTATTTATAGTAGAAAAATATCCACAAACTAAATTAATCAAATACTAATGATAGTTGATGCACTACATAAAACAAAACATGTGTTTAACACACAAATCAAAATAAAAATTGTCAAAAAAATAGTATAAAGATTTATCATTTCTTTACATAGGATAATTTGAACATGTCCCGAATGAGCCCATCTCTCTGGCCTATCGTTTGTTGGCTTTTTGTTGTGTCCAACTTGACAACATCTACTACAAAAACTATTGACCGTTTAAATTTTACATCAGCAAACCCCTTTCATCGTTCAAGTTGCGATCTTCCTACTGATCTCTTTGGACCTAGTTACATCAATTTAGGCTCTGAAATATAACTTGTATATCCCATATACTCTCATAGGGGATAGGTTCAACAGAGATGGAATATGCATCTTTGAAGATCTTCAGGCTATAAAAAGCAGACAGATATATGCTTCATGCAGTCTTGTGTATCTAAGAGTTGCAATTATATGGCCACATGGTATCTCAATATGTTGAAATCTCCTACACATCTTTGCGTTTAAGTTTATTAAGCACTTCTTTTGTCCTTTAACAACAACATGCGTATCAACCATTGATGGTATCACCTAACACATAAAATCAATGTTCATTAAAAAACTATTCAAAAAAAATAGGCCATTAAAAATTGGGAACTATTACAATTAATTATTATTGAATAGATGAAAACCATACCCTCATACTGCTACACAAAGCAATACTTTTCTGGACTTAAGATCATATTTTTTTGTCAGCACAGATCTTGCTTTTGTAGCTTCCTCGTTGTGCTTATAAATCCATCTTTGAAATTTTACGCTCATAAATTCAAGAAGTGAAATCACTAGCAATATCCTTGCTATCCTGTTAACATTTTTCAATGATGCAGCTATGTTTGAAGTCATGGTCCATGTTGGCTTAAATTTTGAATAAGCTCTTGATCATTTGCTATAACTAACATTATATAAATAAGCTCTTATTCTTAGATCTGTCTGGTCTATTCTTTTCATAATTGCCTCAAACTGTTGTTTTGTATAAGTCTTGTCTTTGTAAAAAATAACTTCTTAAAATCTTCAGTATTCCTATTGAAGTTCTTCAAAACATTACAACATAGGTGTCATATGCAAGCAAAATGTTCTGGTTCGAGATATACTCTTGTAGTTCCTTTCCATATGCTCTCCTTTTGATCTGACATAAAACATATGTTTTCTCTTAATCCATATGTTTACCTTAGTTGTTCAATGAACCAGGTCCTGAGGCATCATTCTCAGAATCCATTATCGCATATGCCACTGAATGTATATGATGCGTTATTTTTTAAAAAAATATCATACAAATTGAAAACTTACCTTATATCATATTTTATTGTAGGGTATACGTGTAACAATATATGGGATTAAAAAATGCCTCTTGGATCCATGTACTTGCAGTAAACATTGTACCACCATATGAACATTTCAAATCTACCCCATCAACAACTACTATTGGCTTACAATACTCTCAACCTCTAATACATGCTTCAAATGCAAACAAATACATATAAGAATTTATCACATTCCTTCCTTTCTAATTTCAAAACTGATCAAGGATATGTTTGCTCCAATATGTATTGATAACCTGGAAGTGTTTTGAGTTGTTTCAATTAATTATATAATCATATATCTGAACGTTATAAAACACCACATATATCAATTGTATACAGAAGGATATCAATTGGATACAAAAAAGACACTAGTTTGATACAAAAAGGATACAAACTGGAATATCAATTAAACTAAAATAACATACAGAAATTGATATATAAAGGATACCAAATGGATAATGTGAACTCATTCTATAAACGAACTGCTTGCTATATTTTTTTATTTTGTACAATTTAAAATATTTCAGTTCATAAAATTAAATACATAATTTAGATTGTAAACTACCTAGTAGTTTGGCATATGAATCGTCCGGATCTCCTTGCACTTATTTTATCGCTTTTTCATTAGCTCTCCACGCCAGCATGTATGTTAGTGCAACACCATGCACTGTACTTTCTAATGTTGAACAACTTTGATTTATACAAACATGATGATCTCATCATCCAGGAACAATTATCAGCAGGACACTTCAGGTAATAAATGTTTTACAAATAACAAAAGATACTCAAAAATAAAGACACATTAAAACAAGAATGTGTACTTACATAGATGTATTCGAATGAGATACAAAAAAAACTGAATTTTTGGAGAACTCAAAGATTTTTCATCACCTCCACAAGTATTTCTTTATTCTTGTAAATCTGATTCTCAGCTACAAATAAGTTAGAATGGTCAGTTATTACATCATTCTTTTCATCAAGTATTTTCATCGACATCTCTGTCTAAATTCACTTCTCAAGCAGATGGAATTGTTGGAGAATAAATCTATGGTAGTTTGTGTAATACTAACTCTAGAAAGTCTCCTATTCAAAACAACTACAAAATCTTGATTTTAGATCTCAAAATCTTTCAAAGTGATGCACAATAGATATTTCGTAAAGAAATCTAAATTAACTTTCTTTTGACCTAAAAAACACTCATACCAACTTCATTGTGAATGCTAACAGGTGGATACCTATCACTAACCATATATTTTATCTCAATATCGTTTATATTAACATCTATATTAAGTTGTGATGTATCACACTTACTAGACTACTATAAAGACTAGAGGCATCATATATGATCCCCTCCATCTGAAAATCAACATATTTTCCTGTTTCATTACAATAAAATAAAAATTAGTATAACATAATACAAATTAATTACAATAAAATATTTCACATTTCATAGTCGATCAACACATTTCATACAACTAAAATACAAAGACAACTCAAATTTTACCATCAAATATCATCCAAACAGTGCTCTTCAAAACTTAATTCATACAAAGAAAATAATATTTCACATTTCATACCCAATTAATGCACATTTCATACAATAATCATCACGTTTATTAAATTTATATGATTTTCATTCCAAATAATACATTCCTGTCACAAAAAAAAAACATATCCACAAATGACAAAACTTAAATAATTAAAAACAATCAAATGACGTAACAACTTACAACACTTTTCGTACATTTTGTGAAAATTCTAAATAATTTGTGTTACGAATAATTAAAAACACTGTAATGTCAATTTCATTAGATTTTACTATCCAATTAACTCAACATTATACATTTAATTTATATTTCCAAAAATTACTCTTTTTTCAAATTTAATAAAATAAAAACGTATATACTGAATTCATTCATATACTAAGTCACTCTCTCACTATACCATGCTTTTCCCAGTATACCAACTTGCAAAAACATGTTATCAAACAAAATTAACTAAAATTCTATTATGAACAAAAATTACGAGAAGCAAATCATTAAACAATAAGTACCAATCTGAAGGATCCCATCCTCCACAATGTGTAATTAACTTTGATACATTGTTGTCCATCACAACAAAATCAATATTTTTTCGGAAAAAGGCCTAAAATACCCTCAAAGTATTGAAAATGGTACAAAATTACCCTTCATCCACCTATTGGCTCCAAAATACCCTTTCCACCCACCTATTAGGTCCAAAATACCCTTGTCATCCACCTTTTGGTTCAAAATTGACCACTTATTTAACGGTTTTATAATTAAACTATTTATATATTTTTTTAAATACGTGGTGCTCAACTATTTGTTATAATTTAACTTATTAATCTAATTTATATATCAATCCATTACCCGCCCATTACTAATTAAATTCCTCTTAGTAAACTCGTCACTTTATTAATGCAAGCTACTGCCAATTGAGTGTTTTTACAAATTATACAAGTAAATTATCATACATTCAAGTGGCTAAATAAAAATCACCGATAAACTTAAAAGTCTGACTATGTTCATCTTAAATATTCTTACGTCTCAATTATGTGATGTTACTTCATAGGTAATTTTTTTCAAAAAAATATATTAAAGGTTTTATAACAAATCATTAATATTTATAAAATTATATTTAAAAAAAAAAAGTGCATGAATTAATTCGGGATGTATTACTTGTTTACCTTTAATCATAAATTTCTAATTCAATTTTGGAACAAAGTGTCCTCCTAAATAAGCGGCTCAACCTAAATTTAATTGGCGTTTCGATTCGGACTCGAATAATTTTGGATGTCATTTTCAAGAATCTATAACTTCATCGTGTTTTAGAAGTTTTTATGACGATTTTGATATTATAATTGGATCATTAATTGAGTGAGATTTAGTTAGTAATGAGTGGGTAGTGAGTTGGTTTATAAATTATATTAATAAATTAAAATTATAATCAATAGTTGAACGCCAAGTATTTTTAAAAATATTTAAAGAGTTTAATTTTAAAACAATTAAGAGTTGTCAATTTTGAACTCAAAGGTGGATAACAAGGGTATTTTGGAGCCAATAGGTGGATCAAAAGGGCATTTTGGAGCCAACAGGTGGATGGAGGGTAATTTTGTACCATTTTCAATACTTCAAGGATATTTTAAACCCTTTTCCGTTATTTTTTCACAGAAAAAACACTTCACCTACGCAACACTTGGAATAATTTTTGCACAAATTCGAAGAGAGAATCGTGATAAAAAAAATCTGAATTTAAATCGATTTTAACTTAGTTGAGTGTTTTCAGGAAACTAAATAATCTTAATTATTTTGAATTCCTTGAATCTTGCTAATTATGATTATCTATTATCAATTCGAATTAAATTAACCCCCATACATATATCTTTTTTATTTTAATTATTAATTTTTTATCTTTTCATAAACAGTTTTTGTTTATTCCTTTTTTTTGTAATGTGTTATACGAAATATTTAGTGTTATAGATTGAAAGTCTAACTCTAATATTATAACTTGAAAATAGTCTATAAAAAATGTCATATATAAATCTTCACGTTGTAAAATAATGAGGTTATATATCAAATTCATAGTTCAATAAAAATAAACCTACAGAAAGATGCTTTGAGGAACTTCGAAGAATACTTCAACATAAATAGTAAGAAATACACTAATGTAGATGAGAAGGAAGGTTGACAGAAGAACAAACTTACTTATTAGAACGACAACTTGTCGTTCACCCACAATACTGAAAAAATCAACTGCACGACTATTGCAGTTGCACTTGCTCAACCATCATTTTTAAAAGTTCAATACTTCACTTGGGGACATAAAGATTGTGTATTTTATTTTAAAATTAGAGGAGAGGAAGAATGAAGAGTAATAAATGACTACAAATTTAAAGAAAAAATCAAACAGAAAAGATGGTATTGCTTGAGTGACAAAGCAAGACGGGATTTTTTTTTTTTTTGACTTATCAAATCAACGTATACTTATTCTTTCTTTAATAACTTCCAATAGAATAAAATATAGCATTGCAGTGTCCTTTATATTTTTAATTTTGCATTAATTGGAAGCAATCTTCATTTAAACAAAAATCTCCTCACAACAATCTTTGTTACGATAGAAATTGACGAGACATAAAAATCAAACAAAAGGCAAAGCCTTATTCCTTATTTAAAGAAGAAGAAAAAGTTGTATTATATATTTTATATACGCATATTCTCAAATATATCCTAAGCCAACTCAAACATTAAAAAAAAACATTTACATCAAGGGAGAAAGAAAACATCATTTACATCACACTAAACACCACCCACTGTCTTCACCTTAGAAGTTAATTTATTAATCTCAAATTATTAGAATTTCATATATTGTTTGTCCTCACACCTACATGCATAAACAATCAAATGGATCATTATATGCAATTATAGTGTGTAATACATAAAACATATTATGTACAAATACTAAATAATATAATTTTAAAAAGCAACAATTTGGACATCACTAATAATGAGATTGTAAAAATTCATCAACAAGTTTCTCAATTTAGTAGACGCATAATAAGAAAAATATAATACCATCACTCAACACTAAAAGTACATATCAGAACTAAAAAAAATAATCATATACCTAGTTTATATATGTAAAAACTATCATATCGCTTGAAAAATATAACTTCAAATATTTTAAAATGAATTTAAGTATCTTGAAGCACTATAGACTTTTGTTTCAAAACAATTTGAAAGTCCAAAAAATTGATGCTTTACATAAATGATAATTCTATTAGGAGATTACTATACAGAAAACAACAAAATAGAAAATCATGAAATCTAAAAATAAAATAATAAGAAGATATCAAATAATAGTAAGGATTATGCAATTACCAGTTGCATAACTAACCTCTCATCATACGCTTGTTTGTTACTCCTTATGTCCCTAATTACTTATCCATTTTTTTTTTTAGTTGTCCCTAATTATTTGTCCATTTTGACAAATCTAGAAAGGACAAGTTTTCTTTTAAGGATAATACACAAGTACTATCTGCCCGAAATCTTATAGACACACATATACTATACTAAGGTCTTATTACCCCGAACTTATTTTATTAAAAGTTTTATGCCCCTTTTCGGCCTACGTGGATCTATCTTGTGGGTCCAACGCTGGTTGACTTTTTTTTCAAGCTAGTGCCACGTAGGCCGAAAAGGGGTAGAAAATTACTTATAAAATAAGTGCATTATCCCTTTCTTTTACATACTATATTTTCAATTAATTATTTTGAAAAAAGTAGAGCTTTTTGAAAATCATAAGGCTTTAATGCATCTACTTCATAAAGAATAGCGGAAAAAAATGGTATTCACTATGTCAATAATAATTTTCTTAATAGGTGTGGTCAATTAAAAATGGACAAGTAACTAGGGACATAAAAAGTAATATTCAATATCTGTATTCATCAATTTGAAAAAAATCATTTCATCATACGCGTTTTTGATATTACTCAATATCAGTATTTATAAGTTTTAAAAAATATCTTCATCCAAAATGGCCAAATGAAGAGGCAAGAGTTCTAAGAAATCAATTTATGGAAAGGAGGGTTTTGAAGGCTGATACACATCCTTTTATCTTTCATTTTCTTTAATATTCAGATCGCTTAGAGCTAATGAAAGTTTTAAATCTAATTAATAATTAATGAGATGATGTATATTCTTTTAATTAGTATAAAGTAATAATTTAATTTTATACTTTGGAGCTCTCCACTTCAGTAATTTTCTTTAAGGTTTTAATTGTACATTTTAATGGATAATGCATTTAAACAAATTTTTTGGTCTTCTTGAAACAAAGTTGTTAGTTTGGAAAGGTCATAAATCAATGTTAATGGTGGACTATGATAAATAATTAATTAACGCGACCTTTCATTTTTTCCAGAATTTTTTTTATGATATTCACCTAGCTTAGAGGTAACTAATGTTTAATATCTAATTAATAATTAATTAGATGATGTATAATTTTTTAAAATAGTGTAGGATCAGTAATAATCTAACTTTGTACTTTGGATAATATATGATATGATGCATGTCGTCCTATTAAATCTTTTATTTTGCTACAAGACATTAAACGATATCTATGGTAGCAAAATAGACATTAAATTCGACTTAAGGTATAGCACAAAACTGAAGAACGAGAACTTAAAACCCAGAAGAAAATTTAAAGAAAAATAGCATTATGTGTAAAGGAAATATGATGGTAAAGCATATAAGAATGATGAGCTAGTTATGTATTTAATGAATCAGGTAATAATATAATTACTAATTTTATGACTTAGGAATCTTAGCTATTATAAATAAAAAGATTCAAAATAAATATGTTCAAACTCGTTGATATTTTCTGCACTCCGATTTTTCCTTTGAAACAAACTATGTTACGTGTTTCACTTGCAACCTAATCGTAAAAGTAAAGAAGCGGAAAATAACAAATACAACATTTTTTACATGGAAAACACCCGATTCACAAAGGTGAAAACAACAACCTACGCCTCTATAGGATTTCACCCAAGCTTAATTAAAACAGTGAGCCACAAGTAATTGAGGTTACTTTAAAAAGTATTCCTTATTTGTTGGTTTGATATATTACGTGCATTCAGGGACGGATCTACATGGATCCAAGGGGGTTCATCCGAACCCTCATCGTTGAAAAAATTACAAGATATATATAGGATCAATTTTTCGATTTATATGAATATAATAAGTGATGAACCCCTAAACATTGCCAAGTTCTTGGTTAAGAGGTAAAGGGGTTCAAGATTTCGCTCCCTCTGATAGGTCGTGGGTTCGATTACAGATAGCAACATTTTTTACCCATTTTGCAATGATTTTCATTTTTATTTCTAAATAAACGAAAAATTGTTTGGTTTGAAAATCTATTGGGATTTATAGTATTTTATTATATATTAAAAAGAAATTTCTTTTTATTTTTATATAATTAAGCAAAACTTACAATGTTTTTCATGTTTTCACAATAAAAATTAAATAGATACATTCTTTCGTACTCATTTTAAGTCAATATTTAATTTATATTTGATTAATAAGTAATATAATTATAGGTAAGATTAAATAAATAAGAGTAATTATTTCAAAATTGATAAATAAATACGATTGTCACGATATTTTCCTGTCTTGATAATTATTTTCTCGACACAAACTTTATTGCTACAGTATGATCGGATTCAAAATTATTCCTTTGTCAGTTTCAAAATTGAATAACGTTTATACATAACAATGACACTAATAAGACCCATATTATAGGTTCAAAAAATATATTCTCTCGTACTTATATTTTAATGTTATGTCAAATATATACTTACTCGATTTTATTGCTTGGGTTTAGGTGGAGTTGAATATTTTTAGTTGCTTATATCTGATTCAACCAATTTATATTTGACCGGCCCCGCTTTTATTGATACTACTAGTTTCCGAGAACGTGCGTTGCACGTTTATCCTAAAATCCTTCATACAAAGTTTGTATTGCAAAAAATAAATTTAGACTATATATATATATATATATATATATATATATATATATATATATATATATATATATATTTTTATATATATATATATATATATATATATATATATATATCAAGAATTAGCTATTATCACATTTGTTACCGACCCAAAGGTATATATGTACATTTCACAAATATCGTCAATAATTTATTTCCTCGTAAATTTAAAGAATAAAGTTACAATGGTTCATCAACGTATAAGACACCATTGAATCTCTTCATCTTCATTTTTATTTTCTTCATGGTCATTTTTTTTAATCTTTCTTTAATTTTTTTGTTAGTGAGTTGGATTCACTTGAACAGAAATAACATCAACTTTTTGACTTGTAGGATATTCCATTGATTTTCATGAATGCAGTGAGTAAGTTAGAAGTCTTTCTTCTTGTCCTTGTGTAAAAGACTTTTTTTTTTATATATTCGAGAATCCAATTAAGTGTTCCGTCTCAACTTCTATATAATGATTTTTGTTTAAAAATCAAACAAAAAATTTATTAAGACCACATCAACTTACACAGAAGCAATTAATTGCATGTAAGGAACAATGATATATTACCTGGAAATCGATACCACTTGAAAATTCAATATGTGTTGCTTCACTTACTACATCATCACTATGAAATATTAGCGTCATTTCTTAACTGTATCTTCATAAAAAATCAAATTAACAAAATTCTTTAGTAGTTGAAATATTCAACAAATAGATGAGTTAAAATAAAGATAAATAAAATATTGAGCATACAAAATTCATATAAAAAAATAATAGAGATAACATGATTACATGTGAAAGTAGTATACATAATATAGAAAAATGAAGAATCTGCTAATAGAAGATAAAAACGTTACAAATTAAGTGATCCAAGAAATGACCTTTTGATATCTTTAACCTAACACCTTATATGAGTTTTTTTTTATAAAAAAAAAATGACAATGGTTTAAAGAGCATAATAAAAGTAGGTAACTTAAAAGGCTAAATCATTATTGCTATATTTTTAAAATTATTTATTCCAATGCATGTATATCTTTTTATCTAGTAAAATTTTATATAGAAATCAATTATGAATGAAGGACCATAAATTTCCACTTTAAGAATTGAATTAGGTCTTTATTATGTTATTAATTTCAGTAATTATTATTTAATAATATCTATCATATGAACTAATATCTAAAACATAATTAACTATTATAGGGGTAAAATGGTAATTCAACTTTGGGTTTTGAAACTTCACACTTATAATAATATATGATTATCGTACTTGCTTATCATTTTGAACCCCCTCGATGAAAATTCTGTCTCCGCCACTGCATGCATTGATTATGCTTACTGACTTTATTTTGATGTTTATGTCCGTTATCATATTTAATTAAGTTCTTGTACTTACACATACTCATGGCTATATATCTTATCAAAATATAGGGTCCAACGTTCCCGACTTTCATCCCCGTGGCTAGGATCGATAGTATATGCAAGGTTGAAGATTGGTTAGTCTCACAGAATTCAATGATTTAGACACCATTTCCTTATCTATTTTTTATTTTAGTTTTAGACATTATTGTATGGGTCGTTTTCCAAGATTCTATTGTATTAGACGGTTTTTGAGACAAGTGTATGAGACATCCACTTTTATAAAAGCTTTGATATTGTTGAAAGTGTTTTAAATTTTACTGACTTTCTATTTTGTTACTATGAATTTTAAATGGCTTATATTAGGCCTCTGGGGGTGTTGTATGCCATATAACATCCAAAAGGTATTCATGGGTCGTGACAAACTTGGAAATCAGAGAAGAAGGTGTTGAAAGATTCTAGGATATCTAAAAATCACGTCAAGTAAAGTCTTATTCATGAGTGTGAAGCGAGCAACATTTATAAATGACAGGCTACAAAAAGTTTAGGAAACCCCACTTCTTTATTACTCTAAGTCGTGCGATATAGTTTAGATCTATAAGGTCTCTATCCTAATCCTTATCAGATGGTTTACATGAAATTACTACTAGAAGGGCTTTAGCTAGAAGGAATGAGGGTGGAAAGATTGGCCAATGATCTCATCCTCAAGATCTGGTCGACCCTTTGGCCGAACAAGTGACTTATATAGAGTTTAGGACTACTTTTCAAGTATCGTCTCAGGCTTGATGGCCCAAAAAAAATAGGGAGGTTGTGGTACCCATAAACCCAAATGTGGGTATGACGACATCCAGAGTGAGGGACTTCACTACGATGAATCCTCTGGAATTCTATGGTTCTAAGGTTAAGGAAGATCTAAATGAGTTCATTGATGAGGTTTATATGATTTTCACTATTATGGTAGTGACAACAGTTGAAAAGAAGGGAATGGAGGCTTATCTTATCAACTTAAGGGTGTTGCTCAAATTTGGTTCAACCGATAGAATGAAGCAAGATCGGAAGATGTGATCCCCCTAGAATAAGAAAAGTTTAAGTTCACTTTTCTCTATATGTTCTTTGCTCTTGAGATGAGGAAGGAAAAAGTACTTTTTTTATTAATCTCCGACGAGGAAAAATGAGTGTGAAAGAATATGCTTTGAGTTTCACTCAATTGTCAATATATGCTACTTTTATAGTTGTAAACTCTAGGCAAGGATGGGCAAGTTCGTTTTTGGTGTGTCCAAATTGGTAGTGAAAGAGTTTTGTACTGATATGCTTGTCCATGATATTGATATTTCTCATCTCATTATTCATTCCCAACTAATTGAAGAGGAGAAACTTAAGGAGATGTCTAGGGAGACAAAGAGTTTTAGAACTAGTGGTGGTAGTAAATTTTAAGTAAAGTCTGATAGAAATTGTTGTCCTAAATATTATCAAAGGTTTTCTACACAACATTCCTCTAATGCTCCTAATTTCAACAAAGAAGGGGTGTCTAAACCTAAGATCAAGAGGTGGTAGTGGGTGGTCATTTCTAAATTGCTTAAGTGTGCAAGAAAGCATGAGAGCAAATGGCAAGTGGGTTCCAATGCTTGTTTCAGTTATGGTAAAATTTATCCCAAGATAAGAGATTGTATTTTGGTTTCTAAGAATGACGGAGATATTCGTTGTAGGACTCAACATAATCCTTCATCAGTTCCAAGCGGTTTGGGTACTAATGATCCCAAAAAAGATAGGTTGTATGGACTTCAGACTCGTGGTGAACGAGAAGATTCTTTTTATATGGTTACCTGTATTTTTGAAGTCTTCAATTTGATGTTTATGCTTTATTTGATCCCAGTGTTAGCTTGTCTTTTCTGACGCCATATGTGGATATGATATTTGATGTGCTTCCTGATGTGTCGTTAGATCTTTTTTCTCTCTCTTCTCGTTTTGGTGATTCTATTATGGCAAAGAGGATCTATAGAAAGTATCATGTTTCCTAGTCGCATAGAGTTACTATTGTTGATTTGGTAGAGCTTGATATTCTAGATTTTGATGATATCCATGGTATGGATTGTCCGCACTCTTGTTATGCTTCTATAGATTGTAGAACCCGTGTACTAAGATTTTGGTTTCCGAATGAGCCAATACTAGTGTGGAAGGGGGGAAGTTTTATGCCAAATGGTGTGTTAATTTCTTGTCTTAAAGCCAGAAAGATGATTTCTAAGGGTTGTATGTACCATCTAGTTAGGGTGAGGGATATTGATTCTGAAACCCCTACTCCTGAGTCAGTCCCTATTGTTAATGAGTATCCATAAGTATTCCCATATTATTTATCCAATAGTCCTCGAGAAAGGGAATTAGACTTATGTATAGAGGTTCTTCCAGATATGCAACCTAGTTCTAGTCATATAGAATGGATCTAGTTTAACTTAAGAAATTAAAGGAGCAATTGAAAGATTTGTTTTATAAGAGTTTTATCTGACCATGCATCTCTCCATGGGGTGCTACAATTTATTTGTTAAGAAGAAAGATCCTTCACTGCGTATGTGTGTTGACTACCGGTAATTGAATAAGGTGACCATTAAGAATTAATATCTTCTTCCAAGAATCAATGATTTGTTTGATCAACTACAAGGAGCGAGTTACTTCACTAAGATTGACCTTAGGTCAGGTTATCACCAATTGAGGGTGAAAGATGATGATATTCCAAAAACGGCTTTTAGAACTCAGTATGGTCATTATGAGATTTTGATAATGTCATTTTGTTTGACTAATGTTTCGAAAACATTCATGGATTTTATGAATTGGGTGTTTAGAAAATACCAATATATATTCATAATTGTATTAATTGATGATTTATTGATATATTCGAGTAGTGAGGATGATTATATCAATCATTTGAGGATTGTGTTGCAAATTCTCTTTATTGATACAAAAATTGGTACGTATGGAATACATAGTCGCCTTATACTCTTACTTAACTGATACTTGAAATCTCTTTCTGAAAAATACAAAAAAATTATATTTTAATATGTTCATTGATGACTCGGGAATCATAATGCGTAAATATTAATGATAGATATAGATACCATATTGCTCATACATTGATGTCATACTCGATTTTCATACTAATTATATTTTAGAAACTCTTTTCTCAAAACTAATATTTACTTTCTAAAACTCAGTTTAAGAACTCTAGTGTTGGCCATAAAAAGCTTTTCAAAATTTATTACTAAAATCACAAAGTTCAAGTAGAATTATGGACATGAATGGTTCAACTCAAGAATCTTAATAACAATAAGGAAACTAAGTACGCAGAACTCAAGGACACAAGAACTAGAAACTTATAACTTAACGATATTTCTCCTCTAAAAAGTACTTAATTCATAGGGTTCCTGCTGAAATATAGACATCAACGAATCAACCCAAGAATCTTAATGAATAACATATATAAATTAAATAATTAGAAAAAGAATTTAAAATAATAATTTGGAACTCAAGAACTCAAAATCAACTCATTTCAAGAATACTCAAATCTAGGAGTAGAATCCTAGATGTCTCTTATATTTATTTGAAAGTAGATGTAGGGCTTGGGGATGAACTAGTCCAACATTATCATAACCTTACATACCTAAAAGAACAAGGTTCTTGAAGAATACTTAAGAAGAACTTGATTATAAAACTTGAAACCCTACCTTGAAGGCAAACAATCAAGAAAAGCTTTCGAGAGATTCTTGAAATCTCTATGGTCATGATGTATGATTTTCATTAGTGATTTAGAATTGTATGGGGGAATTTTAGTTAGAATGAGTGAAATTCTTGGAGAAAAACTTACATGGAAGAAGAATATTGAAAAAAGATGGAAAGAATCTTGAAAGGAGTCTTCCTTTTGATTTTTCCTTAGAGTTTGAAAGAGAATAGAATGATGGATTAAGATATCAAAATCTGATTATTTTGGGTTTTTAATTACTCAAGAAATTTGTTTAGGATTTCCTTAGAGGTAAAAAGAGAAAAACAATTTTTTTAATACTTTTCCCATCGGCTAATTCGTCACAACACAGAGAGAATTAAAATGCCTTTAATTTATCAGGTTATGTGCCACGTAACTCTTTTTATTCTAATATATATAGTCATTTTAAGTTGACCTAAGTAAAATTTTACGTCAAAACTTAATTGGTAAGGAAACGTTCAACTCAACTTTGTGCTATTATTTTCTAGTGACCTTAGTTGATATCCCAAATCATACAAATATGGACAATTTAAGAATCACCTGATATGACCCAAAAAGTAAATGAAGAATGATTTTAGTCTTATGTTACGAATTTTTTGGGTGTTACAATTTTTGATAAATTTTATTCTCATGAAGGATTCATAGGGTTGAAAGGTTTTCTCAAGTAAGTTTGAATCAAGATTTAGGATCTATCCTAATTGAACTCTAGTTTGGATTGGTTACTTAGTCTTGTGTTTCCATGGATAATAAGATGAATATGTTTAATGATTATTCTATAGAAATTATGCTTAGGCGGACTAGAATTTTTTTTTACCACTGTCCCATAACTATGAGTTACCATAGAATTGTCTTAGAGAAACATTAGCTAGTGAGTCCACGTTATCTCAAGTTTATGATTGCTATATCGGCAAGTTAGGAAATCTCTTCTTAGTAAGGGATAGACAACAAATCTATGTTATAGCTCACATGGTCTATATCGGTCAATGACAAACTTCTAACAAGAACGAACTAAGGTTACTTTCTAAAGTATCTCACCTGTGTTCTAAAGATGTTTATTTTGCATTTATCATGTTTATGAGTTATGTTTTCTAACATGTTATTTATGATTTAGCTTGATTGTTGCAGGTCATGTAATGTACCATTTTGCATTGTTTTATAACTTTTATGCAATGATATAATACTTAATACATTCCATGTACTAATGCATACTTATGTATCCGAAGCTCCTATTCCGCACACTCGTGGCTAATTGATACTTTTGAGCTTTTTAAAATTGGTGAGTCCTCATGTTTCGATGACTGAGATCCTTTTATTTCATTATTTCATTTTCGTTTCAGACATGTACGTGATGTATGAGTTATGTCTCATTCACATTCCTTAGAATATTAGATGATTTGAGACTTATGTTAAACTTCTGCTTTTGTCAAACTCTTTTCTATGAATGTTGTCATTTCAACTGTTTACTTCTATTATCTTGTATGATTAATGTTAAATTTCTTGTGTAGGCCTCTCAAGGTTCTATATGCTACGTTACGCCTAAAATATACTTTGGGTTGTGACATTTGTTGATGAACAATCAATAAAAAACTTAGATTTTAAATAAGTTTCATAACGGAGACACAAAAGAACTCTATGAAACAAGATAGCCAAGAAAATAAGCAGAAAGTAAAAAAAAAAAATCATTGCTAAACACCATCATTCCTATCCGTAAAAATCAATTACTTTAAATTTTCTATGCTATCTCTAAATATGCTATTCTATTAAAATATTTATTTTCTTTGATTCTATAATAAATCTCTATAATTATACTTATTTACATCACTATATAATTGGATTATCATTCACTATTAATTCATATTTGTGAGTCATGAATCATGCTAACAAAACCATTGATAAAGTAATACAAAGCAAACAAACCTTAGTTAAATAATAAATAGGCTTGCAAACTCCGAGTGTTGACTAACCGAAGTTCTTACATTGTTTTCATTATCTACCCGAGTAGTATTTGTGATTAAAAATATGATTTTTTTCAACTCTCAATTTACTTTTACATTTCTTTAGTGTGAAAGAGTTGAAAGTTTTCAAGAAAATGTTCTTGCAAAGTGAGTAAAGAAAAGGTCTATAGGTCATGGCTCTTAGGAGAACAACAATTGCTCACTAGCAGTTGATGATTGAATATAGAAATTAGTCAATAGGGCGTGTATTAATACATCGTTTAGCTAATACTAAAGTAATTAAAAAATATTATTAACAAATATGACTAAATTAAAACTGACAAATAAGAAAGGCTTTCCTAATTTAGGTGTTAAATTAGTATTCGTCTATTTGAGGGGTGAATGATTCATGCAAGTATGAGAAACACACATATTTTACTTTTATGCCCTTTCTTCTATGTTACAACTAGTCCTGGAAACGTGTGTTGCACGTCTGTCCCCTAATTCACATTATAAATATTAATTTGTATAAGTAAATATATCATAGTGCAGAGTTCTCATCTAAAGTTCCGGATAAATTAATAGATAAAACACAACTCCGGAGAATTTTGGAGAGTCTCAATTACGTTGTTGACTTTATTCCTAATATTATACAGATTTGTAAGCCTCTTTATCAGCGCCTTAACAAGAAACCCGAGCCATGGGGATTAGAGATTACCAGTGTAGTCCAAAAAATAAAACTAATAATTCAAAAACTCCCATGTCTAGGTATACCACACCCGGAGGCCCTTAGTAGAAACAGATGCCTTAGATATAGTGTATGGAGGCATACTTGAACAAAAAATTTCCGTAGGATCCATTGAACAATTAGTGAGATTTACTTTTGGAATGATACTCAAGAAATTACAGTACTATTAAAAAAGAATTGCTATAGTACTATGCATTACAAAATTTGAAGATGATTTAGTAAATAAAGGATTTTTGTTAAGAGTCGATTGGAAAATAGACAAAGATGTTTTGAAAAAGGATGTTAAAAGTCTAGTTTCTAAGCGAATATTTGCCAGATGGCAAGCTTCATTATCTAGTTTTGATTTTGAAATAGAATTTATATAAAAGGAGAAGATAATTCTCTACCCGACTTTTTGACAAGAGAATTTTTACATGGAAATAATGAGACCAGGTACCGGAAATAAGGCCCTCGAGGCTCCCACTACAGCCCATCAAACAAGAATATAAAATTAAATAACTCTTCAAAGAGGGCAATAAAAAATTAGAGAATCGCTACTCAGTATTGGAAGATTTCCAAACTTGCCAAAACCTAACTCTTCATCAGTAAATAATTCATCATCAACAACTATTTTTAACAAAACAAAAGATAGTTATGAAATGAAACCACCAGAAACATACGCACATGCAATAGTTGCAACTACCGGGATAAAAAAAATAAAGAAAAGGTTACTCAGTCAGATAAAAAGGAATTTCCCATTACAGTTTTGCAGGTACTGCCTATCATGGCGCTTGACAAAGAATATGAATGCTTTGGAGTGCCCGACCTCCTGAAACCGTGTTACACTAATTGGAATTATGTGGAAACTGAAGATCCACTAAAAACCCGAAGGTATTATAATTTCATATTGATATATACTGATTGAATAAATATTGTGCATAAATTAGCAGATATCAATGATCCAAATAGTATTCAATTTTCAAGATTTATAATTAAAAGAATATTCAGTCCTTTCGAGTGGTTTGTGGATCATCTACATACACACATTCCACTATCACATCTTATCGTCCCCAAACGTATAATTGGTATGATTACAAGGAGACTTCGTATAATTTTATGTATCTCCGACTAAATACCCATACTTTGTTCGTTAAATATTCAGAGGATATAAAAAGCGCAACAATCCCTCGGTGGTTTTACGAATAATGGATCCAGTTCGGAGGAAATAAACAGTTATTATCACAACAATTTTTTATACAGTTTGAGTAGATCCAGGTATAGAAGAATATCTCTGCACTCCCGGAAAATATTAAATGGTGTAAGTTTTTTTATTTTCAAAAGGATATCTTATATTACTTGTTGGTTCTTTGGTATTCATGATATTGAAAGAATCAAGTATTTAAGCAAGACTATTAATATTAAAGGATGGACTCTTAAAGATCACTATGACCGGTTAATTATCGGCTCTTCATCACAAAGGAAATCCGATGGTTCAAAAGAAGAATTAAAAAGAAGGCTCGAAGAAGCCTTATCAAGTCTTGGCAAAACTACCAATCATGAAAAAATGATAGAATTATTAGACACTGCATCCTCACATACCAATGAAAAAAGTAATGAGAATATGTATCATCTTCATAAAGACAAGAAAGTGTCAAGCTTATGTTAAAAATTTTTATGTCATCAAATGAAGATAAACATGCAGTGAAGGCTACGTGTAAGTAGTTCCAACTACGTGGCATCTATCTCAATCCACGTATAATTATCATCAGATATTTGTAATAGGTAGTAGTTACGTGTTAGATGAATAATGTGTATTATTGTATGGACACACGTAAAATAGATAACATAATAAATTCGATTAGTCAGTACTTTTAAGGCCTATTTAAGGATTTCAACTTGTACAAGTAGAGGAGGCATACAAAATCATACAACTTTGAAACCTCTCTACCATTCTCTCCCAATTTCCCATATTTGACATTTCCCATCATCCATGTTCTCTCTCTATTCCCTAAATTATTAAAAAATTGTAAGTACATACTTTTTCTCAATTTATTTTAAGTATTTTATTTATGTTTTAAAAATTTAAAGTTTTGATTTACTGCATTCTTATTCTTCTGTTTTCTTAACTTTTGTTTTAAGAATTTACTGTTCTTGCTCCCTTCCGTTACTCTGCCTAATTTTCTTTAGCATTTCCTCTCAGAACTCGATTCGTCCCCTCCATAGAGAAAATATGTACTTAGAAAACATTTTTAATTGATGTATGAAATGAGTGAAACTAGATGGAAATGGAAATCGGAGAAAATGTAGAGAGGTTTTTCAAAGTCAGTAAGATTTTGAATGCCTTCTACTGATATAAGTTGAAAGCCTTAAATAAGCCTCAAAAGTGCTGACCAATCTAAATTATTATTCTATCTATTTTACATGTGTGTTCATAAACTAATACACATAATTTTTTTAACAAGTAACTACTATCTATTACAAATAACTGATGATAATTGTACATGGCTTGGAATAGATGTCACGTTAACTTAGATTACTTACATATCATTCACTGCATGTTTATCATCTTTTGCTGAAATTTTATTTTCAAAGCATATCTTGTTATTTTGTCCCCTTGTTACTTTGTGACTTTATTCCAGCGGGGTCCGCAAGTTGGTAGAATTGTTGACATAGCGAATAAGCTTTCTTTGTCCAAAGTTGATTATTATAATGGTCTTTAAACTTGTATATCTTTGTATGTAGGGTCCACTCTTTGATATTTCTTTTCGTGATATTTTTCTTGTTTATCATCAAAATGTGATAGCACTTTTTTTTAATTAAGAAGGTATGATTGTGTTATTCCTTGTATATCTAACATATATCTGTTGCTAAGCTCGTCATTGGAGGTTGCAATATCTAATAACTCAAATTTTGATTCCGTATAAGTGTAGAAGTTAAGTAAAGTTTCTTCTGGCCATCTTTTTAATCTTCCTTTTGAGTTGTCATAATCCCTTTGGGGTGCTGAACTTGTATTTAGCTTATCATCGCGGACAGCTGGCGCCCATTCTTTGATATTAATGATATTGCTTAAATATTTGATCCTCTCAAATTCACGAATTTTGAAGGACCAACTAATAATACAAGAGATCCTTTTGGAAATAAAGAACTTTCATAATTTAATATTTTCTGATAAGGTAGATATTTTTATTTCTAACTGAAATTCTCAAAACTATATTTGATGCTGAGTTGATAATACCTGTTTGTTTCTTCCGAACTGACTCCACTATTTGTAAAACCATCGGGGAATAAATATGTTCTTCATTTCTTCTGTATATTTTATAACCAAGTGTGGGTATTTGGTCTAAAAAATAACATTATACCAGGTTGCTTTATAATTATACTAGTTATATCTCTGGGGTCGATGAGTTTTTTATAAGTGAATAGGGGTATGCAGATGATCTTCAAACCATTCAAATGGACTCAATCTTCTTTTGATAGAGAGCTTGGAATATTGTATACTATCTGAATTATTTTCATCAAATATATGCTCAATTTCTACTATATTGGTATCTGTTAAAATAAATTCATAATACCTTTGGGTCTTGAGAGGATCTTCCTCTCCACATAATTTTTGTTGGTGTAGTAGGGCTTTAGTAAGTCCTGAATTTCATAATTCACACATTTTTTATCACGTGCAGTAATTGGTAGTACCTTTAACACTGTAAACTCGAATTGTTTTTTATTTTGAGCCTTATCCTTTTTCTTTTGAGAGGTGGCCCCGAGATTTGCTTGTTGGTATATCTCTGCGTTTTTCATTTTGTAACTATCCTTTGTTTGGATCAAAATATTTTTATTGATCGAGGAGGATGAATTTTCTCGAAAAACCGAATGAAGTGGTTGTAGCTTTAGTGAGTTATTTATGGGTCCTTTCAATGGTGAGGGTATATATTATATTTTTGTAGGAAGGAATACATGTATATATCTTTTGATTTTGTTTGATCTTCTTCATAAAATGGTCGTTTAATTTTTTTCTTCGATTGAACATCGGGAAAAGTCTTATTCCCGACTTCATTATTTTCCTGTGAAAATTTCTTTTATTAAAATTTTTGAGAGTTTTTATCCCTTTATTTGAAAACCAAAGTTACATAATACTTCTCTACAATTAAAAAATGTATAATTTTTATGGAAAATATATTGAGTTGTGTTGTAGTTATTATTTAAATTATTCTGAAATTGGGTTACTCCTAGCTCTATAAAGAAGGTTAAGTAAAACCTACGAGGAAGAGAAGGTTTAGTAATTTTTATTGTATTATTTTCTTGGTACGAAAATAGGTTTATTTTTAATGTATTTTCCTCTTTTAGGAAATTATTCTCTTGTTTTTATATATAATTTATGTAGGGAAATATAAGATTTTTACCTAGCGCCCTGGTATGGATGCCTTGCGATCAAATGATAGCAATGTTACTAATTCTTAGTTTAGAAAGATGTTCTATGAGAGATTATAACTTTTTGATGATTCTTCAGGTTCAGATTTATAATTTTCCAGTTCCTGATTTTGGTGGTGATTTTTTAGTGATTGTGTCAGCTCGTTTATCAAGGACTAAATTTCTTAAGGTAATTAAGTATTTTTTTCTAAAATTAGAATTTTTAATATGATTTATCATATAAAAAATGTTTCCTTATTACTACTAGCAATGAAATTTATGAAATGTTTTTGCTTTTTGCAAGTGTAACTTACACTACCACATTCCAAGTGTCCGTTGACTTACTATCTTCAGAACTATAGGTCATCTCTACCTGATCGTCGTTGCTAAGATTTTTATGGTAGGAGGAATTATTATATTCTAAAATAGAATATAAATTATCTTTAACTTCTTCCAGAATTAACATATTAATTTTCTCTTTCTTTTTATTAGTGGCGGGGCAGTCCTTGGCTTGATGTCCTGTTTTTCCGCAGCCCCGACACCTTTCAGTTGTTTGGTTAAAATCTATTTTTACCAGGGCCATGGTTAGATTTTTTGAACCTTCATTTTTAATGACGGGGTTCTTCTTATTATGCTTATTTTTATTGTTCTCTCTTTCAAAAGCCGCTTTTTATGGGGCGGATGCTTTAATATAACGATAGTCTTGACAAAAGTTTCCTAGTTCATTTTGAGATATTTTACGATATATTTTAGTTGATTCTTATGTTTTATGTATGTACATAATTCTAGTCCATTAATATTTATAAAAATTATGAGGTCAACATAGGTTAATTGATTGGAAAGAATTTTCCTTCAATCCTTTAATTTTACTAACCTTTTCAGCAAATAACTTGGGTAGACCACTAATAAATTTTTCTTTTCAATAAACATGATTAGAGTATTTTCTAGTCATAAATTTTTTGAGAAAAATATCTTTATACCATCTAAAATAATTCAACTTTGGGCAAGATATATTACTTAATATTTCTAGACTTCTATCTTGAAAAAGTTGAGGTTCTCCAATAAAATGTTTAGCTATGTCATAAAGTAAGGTGGTAGTGGCATCTTCTAGGACTATATTCGATATGGTTTGTCCTGAAGATTCATTTTTAATAATTGGGTTAATAGTTGTAGTATTTCATACAATTTGCCTATTATCTTCTGTGAGATAATTTATCTGACAACTTTTTTAATGTGCCAGTAAATTCAGCTGTAATTAGAGTAGTGGATTTATTATCTGATAACTTTTCATTTTATAAGTTGTAATGGACAATTTCCTTTTCGTGTAATTTATCATTAATTTGATGTTCCTCTAGTCCATCAGTATTCCATTTAGCTATTTCTTTTCCCGAATGCAAAATATGAGATAGAAACTCATTTTCCTCGTATTGCATATCCGAAAAAGAAGGTTTCTTATAATAATCATGTTAAGTAGAATAATTAGAACTTAATCTATTAATATCTTTATCAATTTCATACAACGTATTAATTTTTTTTGTTTTTTTGTTTTCTACTAATTATTCCTATAACATCATTTGTTGTTTTCAAACTTTTCTTGAAATCCAAATAATTTCTCATTAGAAAATTCTGGCAGTTTAAATATTGGATGAGTTTTTAGTTTTCAATTTTTATCATTGTAGGAAGGATTTGGTTTATCCTTAAAAACTGATTTAGAATTGGCTTTAAGAATTTGGTTAGAGACTACATAAAATAGTTGATGCGTATAATTATTTTGTTGCAGAATTCTATGTATATCTTTATTTTTGGGATCTCCTTTAGTATCGACCATATCCATTTTAAAATGTGAGACAATAATACTTCTAACGTCAACGGGTAGACAAATTTCTTCTAAAGGTGGAATTTCATATTCAACTACCTTATTATTAGAAGTATACCATTTATTAACCAACATATTTAACAATTCATTTTGGTACTCTAATTTTCCTGTGTATTCAAACCATCTAAAAACTATATGTTACATTTTAATCTTTTTCATATTACTAAACCTTTTTTTCTAAAGGCTAATCTCTCTGATAAAGAATATCTTTGTATATACCATTGATTTTTAATAGAATTCTCTGGACTAGTCCAAAGGTTATTTAAATAATTAAAGTCCGGTTCAAAAGGTTTGTCTTATTGAACCATGACAATATAATTTTTTATTTCTTGAATTTTAGTATTGGGCCTTGGGGATTTTATGGGCTTAGAATTCCTGTGTTCTATTTTAGGAATAGTTTCTAAGAAATCTACCCATTTTTATTTTTTTCTTTATCATTAGGTCGACTTGCTCGTTGAAATTTTGAATTTTCTTTTTCATATTCTGACTCCTTTACGAAGTCAAAATGCCAATCATATTTTATTAATATGTCATCCCATTTTATCATTTTTGGGCTAAAGTTTACATAATATGCTTCAATGAGTATGGTAACTCCTTCATAATTTAATATTTTAGCATTAGGGGCTAACATAGTTTTTATTAATTTATCATATATTAGGGCTACTTTCCCACTAGTATCCTTACAATGCATATTTTTAGTTTTAACTTTCTATGTTAATGTACCAATTATGTTTGGATTCTTTATATTTATTGAATAATTAGGATAATAGTTAAAGTATACCGAGCAATTGACAAGATTATTTTCTACTACTTCTAACAAATAATCATCAAAATTTAATAACCAATCATCTCTTAACAAAAGACATGGGCATATCTCAGTCCAATCTATATAATGGGTTTACTATTACTTGGGCATGTCCTATATGAACAAATTTATATTTTTCGTATAACTATTGAGTTTGTTAGGTGCTAGATAGTGATATACCGTGGTTTCACGGTATAATTAATACTTTTTCCTTAAGTTTAGTGTGTCCGAAAGTCTTTTTGTGGTAGTTTTTATATAAGTTTCTCTTTGTTTTGCAGGAAATCTGTCCAAAGCTGAATGCAGAGATTTTGAGCGAAGAAATGCAGAAGATACCACCTACAGAGCTTATGACGGTTCGTCGTGCTTGTGACGGTCCGTAGGTGGCAGCGTAGAGAAGCTGCTGAAGGAAGATGGGGAAGTCTGACCAAGTGTGGGATTACGAAGCTTGTGAGGGTCTGTCGTGGCTATGACGGTCCGTCCTACAGATTCGTCATGAAGTTCAGAGAAGTGATCCCAGTACCCAATTTCCAAGAGTTGAAGTATTTTGAAACGAAGACCCTAGACGGACCGTTGTGCCTATGACGGTCCGTCATACTTGCCGTCGGGGGAATGAAGAGAGCAGCAAAAGAAATTTCAGAAGTATGGGATGACGGAGGCCATGACGGTCCGTCGTGACCACGACGGTCCGTCGTGTGGTCCGTCGACCCAGCCACGTTTTGGCAGATTTCCAGCAAACAGAGTCCTTGTTAAATTAGGTTTTTTATTTTTTATAAATAGCTCGAAAAACCTCGTTTTGAGGTTAGACTCTGCTAGATGACATCATATTATTAGACTTCGTGTATTAGTGTGAGATTTTGAGATTCTTACAAGTGACTTTTGGTGATTAATCAAGCAAATTTTCGGACTTTATTTTTCTCATTGAAGTAAGTACATGAATTCTTATTTAATATATTTGAATATTGTGTTTATGGATGAGTAACTAAACTCCATAACTAGGGTTGTGGGAACCATAGGCAAATAAAGAGATAAACCCTAATTAAAAGAACAATTCTAGAATAGTGTCTTGCATGTATAATAATTCTTTCGTTTAGAAGTCTTTTTAACGGATGGCCAACATTAGAACTCGCCTTAATGCTACTTGCCGGACCAAGAAGGAAGATAATAGGAAAAGAATTATTAACATAGATTAGTATATACTATCTAATAGGCTAGTATTGATTGGTACGAGGTAATAACTTAGTCAAATATCGAATACGATGCTTAATATGAGGTAAGGATAAGGGTTAGGATAGCAACACACGTAGCCGGACCAAGGTGCGGAGTGAGATTTTCTAGATGCCGGACCAAGGATTTAGAAATACATAACTTATCACTTTGCATGCAAGATACTAGGAAAGAATTGTTATAGTTAGAGTTATCAAAATATGAACCTGTGGGGAATACGTAAACCCTAGTTACTTTGATTAATTGATTAAAACCCAACATTAAAGCTGTTTGTTAAGTGTCTCTTCAAGTTCGTTGTTATTTTCACTTATTTAGAGATAGAACCCCCTTTTTATATTTTTACTTTCCAAGGAAGTTATTGCCCAAACGATAGTAATAACTATTTTCCTCGTGGGAACGATCCCAACCTCACTAGTTGGGTTATTTACTTGACACGACCGCTTTACTTCTCATTTGAGAAGTAAGTTTGAGCGTATCAAATTTTGGCGCCGTTGCCGGGGGCCTCATCAGAGATGAGGCCAATGAGTTGGCTCCACGCAGAGGGCCCCGTCCAGAGCTGCCCCCACTTGCTGATGATCTTGTGGATACGGTAGCCCAGGCCCGCACCACTACACAGGCGTCCACTGACACTACCCCGGTTGAGTCTATCCCGGGTAGTAGCCCAGCCCCGAGCTCCTCTCGCACTGCCCCTCTACCGACACTGATCCCGCTTGCTAGGGTCTAAAAACTAGAGGCACAAATGGCCATCTTTCTGCATCATATCCAGCCTTGGATGCGGAAGTGATCACTGAGTCTGAAGAGGTCTAGAGAGGGAAAATGCAGCAGTTTACAGAGCGGAAGATTGCTGAAGTTAACCATCGCCTAGACGCCTTTGAGTTGAGAGTGATAGCCCGACCAGCCCCTCCGGTGTATGTGTCGACTCTTCAGGCTGCAGTCGACAGTCTTCGTGCAGACATCGACACGATCCTAGAGGCGAGGGTGCAGGAGTCTGTCGAGCCTGCTGAGGACACTATATTGGCGGCCCTGTTTGCTACTTCAGAAATTCCTCCACCTCCCCCTCAAGAGAGTGCCAAGAGGCGTAGAGGTCGAGCAGAGGATGAGGCGCGAGCAAGGAAAAAAGAGCGCCGAGAGATGGAGGCTACGAGGAGAGCCTCATTTGCGGAGGCGGAGGCACACCAAATAAGAGCATCGCAGATAGCGGCTGGGGCGTCTAGCTCCCGCACTGTAGAGACAGCAGGAGGCACAACTGATGGTGCGGTTGTTGCTGATCGACGGCGCTATGCGCCACAGGTTTTCTTCACCTACCACTCTAATATTTAGATTTTCTATGCATTGGGGACAATTGCATGCTTTTTTGTTGGGGGTGGGGTAAATGGAAAGTGAGTGTTAGGGTGAAGTCTTAGTAGCCCAACTCACTATCCTCTTTTGGGGTTTTCTTGCCTGTGTTCTTTTTCCCCAAAAGACTGATTACTTTTTCTGTTGAACAGGCACGTTACATCTTTTGTACATAGTTTAACTCTGAAGCATGATGGCTAAAATGATATCCTGATAAAACTGGAAAACGTTGCATGACTAGGCATAGTAACTGATAATTGTGTGGCTCTAAGCATGAAATAGAGTTACACCATTGCATTACCCTAAGTCTTCAATTCGAACTAGGTGTCTAATAATCTGGTATAGTGATGAGATGTCAAGTGAGTGTGAGGAAATTTGAATAGTCCACTATTGGTACTGAGCTAGAACTTGCCTGGTTAGTCCTGCTAAAAGTAAGCTGTAACAGACAATTAGGAAAGGATCATAGGCCCTTATTTAAGATAGCCCATTTCTAGCCTAAATAAAAGAAACCAAATGAAAGTTATCCTTCTTTGATCCAAATAATCTGAGTTTAAAATTAGACCTTTCTTTTTCAGCCCAACTGATCTTTTCTGGGAACAATATGTTGGCCCTGGTCCCTCCTTGGACATGTGCACCTCAGCTTATGCCAAAAGCATAAGTTGAGGGTGGCTAACGCATAAACAACCTTCGTTATGGCCCTGACCCAACTTTGGGTATTGTGTACCTTGACTCATGGCAAAGCCATGAGTTGAGGGTGGCTGTTTTGAGGAATGCTCTGGAAAGTGGGGTTGAAAGAACAAAGAGAGAGAAAGAACAAAAGTAAAGTTACTCAAGAACTCATTGAAAAAAAATAAAAAAATAAAAAAAAAAGAAAAGGAAAAGAGTCACTTACACAAATGAAGAAAGAAGGGAAAATAGCAAGGTGAAAGAATGGGAGAAACTGGGCGAGATAAAGTGATAGATAGTGGAAGGTTTAGCCGATATGTCAAGGAGGGCAAAAAGTCACTAAAGTATACCTAAATATACCCTACCTGACTCTGGGCCTATGTAACAAGCTAAGAAAGTCCTATCGTGATCCTAAGGGTTGTATAGCGAACTTAAGGCAGTGAAAATAAGGGCAAGCTTATGGCAATAGGTATGAATGAGTGTGACTTTGTTCTGAGAGCGAGTGTTGAAAAGTAATCCTTATACTCAAACTGAAATCATTGTGTGAAAAACGAGGATTTTGTTTTGAAATGAGGACACTAGTTGCAATACCGGAATTGTTAGCACCTTGGTGAGAAATTGAAGAGGATAGGTGTTAGTGCATGGTGAGTCTTTATCATGTTTTAATCCCACAAAATTCAAGCCTAATAGTGATAGCATGCATAGATTTGATGAGATTAATCGGGATTGATAGCCAAATGATTGCAAAGGATAAAACATGAATACTATTGTACAAAGATTGTGTAGCGAGTCATAGTGCGTCGCTTGAGGACAAAAAAACGAATTTAAGTTGAGGGTGTTGATATACCGTGGTTTCACGGTATAATTAATACTTTTTCCTTAAGTTTAGTGTGTCCGAAAGTCTTTTGTGCTAGTTTTATATAAGTTTCTCTTTGTTTTGCAGGAAATCTGTCCAAAGCTGAATGCGGAGATTTTGAGCGAAGAAATGCAGAAGAGACCACCTACGGAGCTTATGACGGTCCGTCGTGCTTGTGACGGTCCGTAGGTGGCAGCGTAGAGAAGCTGCTGAAGGAAGACGGGGAAGTTGACCAAGTGTGGGATTACGAAGCTTGTGACGGTCAGTAGTGGCTATGACGGTCCGTCCTGCGATTCGTCATGAAGTTCAGAGAAAGTGATCCCAGTACCCAAATTCCAAGAGTTGAAGTATTTTGAAACGAAGACCCTAGACGGACTATTGTGCCTATGACGGTCCGTCATACTTGCCGTCGGGGGAATGAAGAGAGCAGTAGAAGAAATTGCAGAAGTATGGGACGACGGAGTCCATGAAGGTCCGTCGTGACCACGACGGTCCGTTGTGTGGTCCGTCGACCCAGCCGCGTTTTGGCAGATTTCCAGCAAACAGAGTCCTTGTTTAATTAGGTTTTTTATTTTTTATAAATAGTTCGAAAAACCTCCTTTTTGAGGTTAAGCTCTGCTAGATAGTACATCATTATTAGACTTTGTGTATTAGTGTGAGATTTTGAGATTCTTACAAGTGACTTGGTGATTAATCAAGCAAATTTTCGGACTTTATTCTTTTCATTGAAGTAAGTACATGAATTCTTTTAATATATTTGAATATTGTGTTTATGGCTATGAGTAACTAAACTCCATAACTAGGGTTGTGGGAACCATAGGCAAATAATGAGATAAACACTAATTAAAAGAACAATTCTAGAATAGTGTCTTGCATGTTAATATCTTTCGTTTATTTAGAAGTCTTTTTAACGGATGGCCAACGTTAGAACTCGCCTAATGCTACTTGCCGGACCAAGGAGGAAGATAATAGGAAAAGAATTATTAACATAGATATAGTGTATACTATCTAATAGGCTAGTATGATGGTACAAGGTAATAACTTAGTCAAATATCGAATACGATGCTTAATATGAGGTAAGGTAAGGGTTAGGATAGCAACACACGTAGCCGGACCAAGGTGCGGAGTGAGATTTCTAGATGCCGGACCAAGGATTTAGAAATACATAACTTATCACTTTGCATGCAAGATACTAGGAAAGAATTGTTATAGTTAGAGTTATCAAAATATGAACCTGTGGGGAATACGTAAACCCTAGTTACTTTGATTAATTGATTAAAACCCAACATTAAAAGCTGTTAAGTGTCTCTTTCAAGTTCGTTGTTTATTTTCACTTATTTAGAGATAGAACCCCCCTTTTTATATTTTGCTTTCCAAGGAAGTTATTAACCAAACGATAGTAATAATTGGTTGAGGTTAAGTCTAGACTATTTTCCTCGTGGGAACGATCCCAACCTCACTAGTTGGGTTATTTACTTGACACGACCGCTTTACTTCTCATTTGAGAAGTAAGTTTGAGCGTATCAGATAGACTCAGAAATTTTAATATCATAATTTTTAATAAAATTACGGTATCTAGTAGGTGGTCTCATTTTAAGTTGATGGAGAATCTAGCGGGCAGAAGAAACACTATTCTTGGGCTTAAATGTCTACTTTAAAGATTACTACCGGTATAATAAATTCTTTGTGTAGTAATTGTTGTTACCTTTTTCACTAATTTTCTTTGGTCTTACTCCTCTAGGCTTGGCGATGAGAACATCCTCCGAGTTCGGCTCTACAGTCTAAGCTAATCAAACGGAAAGTACGGGCTTGCCAACGTCTAAACACAATTATCTGTTACCCCACTTGAAGGAATAAAACTAAGAACACAAGTGGAAGAAGAACAACAACTAGCAAACTCCGAACTTACCACCTCAACCGAAACCTAAGTTTCGACACCGTCTGCCCGATGACAGCGTAGGGACTTAGTCGCTACTACTTATAACCTTCCCGGGTACCTTGGCTCTGAGACCAATTGAGGGGACCCTACATACAAAGATATACAAGTTTCAAGACCATTATAAAAATCAGTTTTTGACAAAGCAAGCTTATTCACTATGTCAACTATTTACCAATTTGTGTACCCCGCAGGAAATAACGCCACAAATTAAAAAGAGGAAAAAATAATAACATATTCTTCGAAGATAAAATTTCAGCAAACAAGCAAAAGAAGATAAACATGCAGTGAAGGCTACGTAAGTAATTTAAGCTAACATGGCATCGATTCCAAGCCATGTACAATAATCATCAGTTATTTTAATAGCTAATAGTTACGTGTAAAAAAATGATGTGTATCAGTGTATGCACACACATGTAAAATATATAGTATAATAAGTTAGATTAGTCACCACTTTTGAGGTATATTTAAGGCTTTCAACTTTTACCAGTAGAAGGCATTCAATATGCATGAAATTTTTCCTTTTATAAGACGTAATGGTCATTCCCATCTCATGTAATTGATCATAAATTTGATGTTCCACTAGTCCATATTCATATCATTCAGCTATTTCTCTTCCCGAATGCGAAGTATGAGATAGAAACTGATTTTCTTAGTATTGCATATCCGGGAAAGAGGGCTTCTTATAGTAATCATTTTTAGTGTAATAATTAGAACTTAATTTAATAATATTATTATCATTATCGTAAAAGGTATTTATATTTGTAATTTTTAGTTTTTTATTAATAATTTCTATAAGATCATTTGTGACTTCAAACTTTTCTTGAAACCCAGGGAATTTCTCGTTAGAAAATTTTGGTAGTTTAAATATTGGATGAGTTTCTAATTTTTTTATCTTTATGCTTGTAGGAAGGACTTGGTTTATCCTTAAAAATTGATTTAGTATCGGCTTCAAGAATTTGAATAGTGGTACATAAAGTAGTTGATTTGTATAATTATCTTCGTGTAGAATTCTATTTATTTATTTATTTTTAGGATCTCCTTTTAAAAGGTGAGGCGGTAATAACTCTACCGTCAATAGGTAAACTAATTTCTTCTAAAAGAGGAATTTTTTATTCAACTACCTTGTTATTAGTAGTATACCATTTATTAACTATCATATTTAACGACTACTTTTAGTCGTCTAACTTTTTTGTGTATTCAAACCACTTAAAAATCTCTATGTTACATTTGAATCTTTTCATATCACTAAACCATTTATCTATAAAGGTTAATCTTTCTGGTAAAGAATATCTTCCTATATACCATTCTTGTTAAATAGAATTCTCTGGACTAGTCCAAAGTTTATTTAAATAATTTTAGTCTAGTTCAAAAAGGTTCATCTAAAATAATCATGACAATGCAATTTTTCATTTCTTGAATTTTTCTAATAGTGGGACTTGGGGATTTAATGGGTTTAAAATTCCTATTTTCTATTTTCAGAATGGTTTCTGTGAAATCTACCCCTTTTAATATTTTATTTATTTCGTTTTCTTGAGGTTGAATTACTTGGTAAAATTTTGATTTTTCCTTTCCAAATTATGGCTCCATTACGGAAATAAAATGTCAATTATCTTTTATTAATATGTTATCCCAATTTATTATTCTTGGGACGAAGGTGTTATAATATTCTTCCATGAGTATGGTAACTCCTTTATTATTTACCATTTTAGCCTTAGGTGCTAAGGTAGTTTTAATTAAATTATAATATATTCTATATATTATGGCTATTTTCCTAGTAGTATCCTTACTATTTGTTTTGACATTTAATGTTAATGAATCAATTATGTTTGGATCATTAATATTTATGGAATAATTAGGATAATAATTAAAGTATATCGGGCCATTGGCAAGGTTACTTTCTACTACTGTTAATAAAGAATAATCAAATTTTAATAAACTATTTTCTCTTAACAAAAGACATATGTATACATCTGAATGCAACCTATATAATGGGTTTACTATTGCTTGTACAAGTCTATATGAAGAAGTTTATTTTTTTTCTTATAACTATTTATTTGTTAGATTCTAGTAATTTAATAGTTTCAATATTTTTATTAATAGTAATAGTAGACTCAAAAGTTTTAATATCATAATTTTTCATAAAATTCGGTGTGTCTAGTAGGTATTTTCATTTTAGTTAATGGAGAATCTAGCGGGGAGAGGAACTATACTTAAGCTTGATTTCTACTTTAAAGATTACACGGAATCGAATAATAAATTCCTTGTGTATTAATTGTTTTTGCTTTTTGCACTAACTTTATTTGATCTTAATCCTCTACGCTTGGCGACGGGAACATTCTCCGGGTCCGGCTCTACGACACACACAGTGTAAGCTAATCCAACTGAAAGTACAGGCTTGCCAAAGTCTAAAACGCGAGTGATCCGGTTACCCTACTCCAACGAATAAAACTAAGAAGACAAGTGGAAGAAGAACAACAACTACCAAATTCAGAACTTACCACCCCGACCGCAACCTAAGTTCGACGACATCCGCCCAAGGACTTCGTAGGGACTTAGCCTCTCCTATTCATACCAAAGCTGATTTTTATAATAGTCTTGAAACTTGTATAACATATCTTTGCATGTAGGGTCCACTCTTGGATATTTCTTTTCTTGATATTTTTCTTTGTTTATCATCAAAGTGATAGCAAGTGTGCTGACATTTACTTTTTATGAAGAAAGTAATTTTGCTATTTCTTGTAGAAGCAATATCTGATAATTCGT